>JBBPRA010000026.1:0-107306 GCA_038092775.1 Boletus rubescentipes
ACTCTCTATTGGGGGTTCTATGTTCATCTGATCCTCCTCTTCTTCACTTTCTCCTTCCACGTATCGAGTTGGCTGCCGGACATTGTCTGGATGCATAGGATTTCGGTTTTTCGATGCCAATAACGCAGGAGCCGTGGAAGATCGCATTTCGATTTGGGACAACACTGTATCGAGTTTTCCGTTCAGGGATAACAAACTTTCATGTAATGCCAATCGCGTGGTGAGTGTAGCATGGAGACCTGCCAGTCTGGCGACCAGGTCTGGCATCTGAAATCGGTGAGATCTCGGAAGAGACCATGTGCAGACGATTCAAACGCACTGTCATGAGATGGCCGCTGTGCACAGTGAGCGTCGTTTTCATCCAAGTGATTAAAACTGTTCCTCTTTGTGAACTAGCACCTCCGCCGCCGCCCTTCATGTTCGCGCCTCGTGCACCTCTTCCTAGTCTTTCCAGGCAAGCTAAGAGAAGTGGTAGTGAAAGTTGGGGAGGTAGTCGTCTCACGGTATTTCGAATGAGCGCGGTGTCAGAGTGTGCTAAACATGTCTCCAAAAGCCGTGAGTCAGACGAATGTAGAGCTTGTATGAGTGTCCGTGTAAGCGAATGAGCAGGTACGATATTGGGGGAGTCTGGTTGTCCATTGGACTTTGAAGATGCGCCCAACGCGTCGTCGTTGTCGGATTCTGAACCTTTGATCTCGGCGTCAGCGCCATTCAAGGCTGACAACCTCTGTCCCAGACTTAGTTCAGCGAGATCGGTGTCGAGAGCTCCTTCTACTTGGCGTGCTGCAAGATCTTCGAGGGCCTGGTCCTGTCCGAGTTCCACGCCAGAGTGTATGGCCAATGTGGAGGGCTCGGCATAGCGGGCGTTTTTGGGTGCGATCTAAAACTATAAGACACGAAACGGTAGTCTCGGTATCCCGGTGTACTCACCGGAGTTGCGGAGTGGTTTTCTACCAATATCTCGTCGGGGGCCGGAGGGGGGTTAGTCTTCCGCGCGGACGATTTTGTGCGCTGTTTTTTGGATCTGGGGGCAGAGTCCATCGGCCTTGCCAACACTTTCAAAACAAATATGGGCTGCCGAGGGCGAGTTGGCCCTTACCTCGAAGGGTGCTGTCAACAGAAACAATAATATTTTACCACCGAAACTTTGACTTGCCTGATTGGTGAGTTTGCCGTTCAGTAAGTCGCATCCTTTTACAATCCTACTACTCATCTCTGTGCCGTTTCTCTCGTCCGCTCGTCCCCCGAGTCGGCGGTGCCATTTCACATAACTTGCTGTAATCTCGCAAGTCTGCACTCATAATAGCAGCATGAATTACATCCAGGTGAGCATGGCTTATCGTATCGGTTTGCTTTCGTACTGACATGAACTAGCTAGAGAAACTGGGTACAGGCTTCATCTGTGGTTCCAGTGGTGATCTAATTGACTAAACCCGACACAGGTGAGGGCACATACGCGACGGTGTACAAGGTATCGTACCCGCTCTCGCCCTTGAGTCCCCTTCTCACCGTGTTCAACATAGGGTCGCTCCAGGACCACCAATGAAATCGTCGCTCTGAAAGAGATCCACCTGGATGCAGAGGAAGGCACGCCATCGACTGCAATTCGGGAGATCTCCCTTATGAAAGAGCTCAAGCACGTCAACATCGTGCGCCTTCACGATGTTATACACACGGAGACTAAACTCGTTCTTATATTCGAGTACTGTGACCAAGATCTTAAGAAGTATATGGATCAGCACGGCGACCGTGGTGCTCTCGACCCTGCGACGGTTCGAAGCTTCATGTATCAGCTCCTCAAGGGCACTTCTTTTTGTCACGAGAACCGTGTCTTGCACCGTGATCTCAAGCCCCAAAACCTTCTCATCAATCGCAAAGGGGAACTCAAGCTAGGTGACTTTGGATTGGCACGGGCATTTGGAGTCCCTGTCAACACTTTCTCGAACGAGGCATGTACCAGAATTTTTGCATTCGAAATACTTTGTTGAATTCCAACTTCAGGTTGTTACCCTGTGGTACCGCGCTCCCGACGTGCTCCTGGGTTCTCGGACTTACAATACTTCCATCGATGTTTGGTCGTGCGGTTGCATATTTGCAGAAATGATCTCGGGTGTGCCTCTTTTCCGTGGTCGCGACAACCAAGATCAGTTACTCCACATCATGCGGATCATAGGCACCCCGGACGACCGTGTGCTGAGGAAGATAGCCACCGATTCTGTATGTGGTTGCAAATTGCCCCATGTGTCTATTTCCAGCTCACTGTCTCGACAGCCGGAAGTTACTATCAAACAATACCCTAAATACCCCAAGCTGTCGTTTCAACAAGTTCTACCCAAGGCGTCGCCTCAGGGTATGTCTTTTGCGTGCGATGAAAACTCTCTTGGTTGACTTGATCTTGAAAGCGATCGACCTGCTTGAGCGGTTGCTCCAGTTTGATCCCAGCAAGAGAATCACCGCTACGGAAGCATTATCGCACTCCTATTTTACGTCTACAGCCAGCCCTTCGTACGGCCCATCTCCGACACCTGGATCGATGCCGCCCCCTCAATTTAACTTTCCCCACCCCCACGCACATGGTCACCATCAGCCACAGCAGCAAGTCCAGCAGCAGCAGCAGCAGCAACAAACACAACCACCACAACAAATAATAGTTCAGCAGCCAGGGCAACAGCTCGTTCCGCAACAAGCAGGGTACCCTCCTCACCCGCAGTCGATGTTTGTCGCACAGGACGCTGCGCGTATGCAGGCTCAGGTGCAGGCACAGGCACAAGCGATGGCACAGGCACAAGCACAAGTTGCCCATGCGCACGCTCAGGCTCAGGCTGCACACGCTAACCAACAGGGATACGGAGCTGGTGGGTACCCGGCACAGTATCAGCATTCCAGATGATTTCTTCTTCCCTCTGTTTGTAAATTTTCTGGTCGTGCATGCCGTCTTACTTGTTTTGTGTGTCGTTGTACTTGTAGAATACAATCGTGTTGTAGTAGCGTGGGAGAGAAACAACGAGAACTTGAATCGCGGCACATCTTGGTCCTCGTTGTCCACGACGATGTCGACGTTTGATTCACTCGTGGCCGACTTGACTCGCGATGTGCACCGTGTACAACCAAAAGATGCACTCCAGTTCTGCGCCAATTGGTTTCAGTCGCGCTTGGAAGAGCAGCGCACTCGCACCCGAGACGCGCTGACCAGTCACCGCGGCCTCTCGTCGATACAAGAGCAGCTCTCCGCCGACTTCTATCACGACTCTCCTCTCCATCTCGTCCCCCGCAACACAACTCCGACTCCCGTTTCCCCCTTCTCAAACGTCGCTTCCCAACGCCGCCCATCTGCCTTCCACCCCACCTTCTCTCAGAGCCCTTTTGGCACACTCAATGTCCCCGGCAACGCATTGCTCTCCATTGACTCCAATGGTGTTAGCAATGGCATGGCGCCACCCACCTTCACCCTTGATGGCCCCCCCACCTCTCCGCTCTCCGCTGATCCGTCCAACTCGTTTGCGCGATATGATGTGACATCCACACCCACCATGTCCAGCTCTCTCTCGCTGGGTCCTAGTGACTACCTACAGGCCCCCTCTGCCACTATCCTGGCGCGTCGCACATCTGTCAGCGCAGAGCCGATTGCTGTGGACAGTGGCCACGATGATCCTCTGCCTGTCTACCCAAAAACACCTGACCAACTCCGCCGTATCAAAGCGTCCATTGCAAACAACTTCATCTTTCGTGACCTTGATGAAGAACAGGAAACTGGCGTGCTGAATGCCATGCAGGAACGCCACGTGAACAAAGATGAAGTAGTCATTCGGCAAGGTGACGTCGGAGAATACTTTTACGTCGTCGAATCTGGACTTTTCCACTGTTACATTCATCCCGAACCCCTGCCACCCACATGGCTTACCGACAATCCATCCTCCACCATGTCATCCCAACCAGACAAGTTCCTGCAGCCTGGTTATCATCCCGTCTATGGACGCAAGGTCATGGAGTGCAAGCCGGGAAACTCGTTCGGGGAGCTTGCCTTGATGTATGGCCATCCCCGTGCAGCGACCGTGCAAGCTATGGAGCCGTCGACCGTGTGGGCATTGGATCGTATCACGTTCCGCACGATCATCTTGAAAGCTGCTCACAGGCGACGGACCATGTACGAGCACTTTTTATCTACGGTCCCACTGCTCTCCTCCCTTGGACCGGGGGATCGAAGCAAGATCGCGGACGCACTCGTGAGCAGAGTGTACCCTGACGGAGAGGCAGTTGTTAGCCAGGGTGAGATGGGAGATACCTTTTTCTTCGTCGAAGAGGGAGAAGCCATTGTCACGAAAAAGCAGCGGTGCGAAGAAGACGAATGGCGCGAGATCGCTGTTGGTCGTCTCAAGAAAGGGGATTATTTTGGAGGTGAGCTTTTCGTCGGTGCGCAGCGTGTACACACATTTAAGCGACGTGTGTGTGTGACAGAACTATCTTTGCTGCGACTCGCACCACGCGCCGCGACGGTGAGTGCAGTTCACCGGGCCGACCAGTGTCAACCAAAGCTCAAAGTCGCGGCGCTGGATGCGCCGTCCTTTACGCGGCTCCTTGGACCGCTAAGGGAGATCATGGAGAGAACGGCGGGAGAGAGCTACGGCTTGGTGACCAGGTCCAGTCGTTGAGACGGAGTGGGTTTCTTGGGTGACATTCTGTAGTCTTTTGATTGGTATACCTTGTACGTGTAGTCATGCGTGTCAAATTGACATTTGTTGTCGCGATGCCAACAGGGGAGATATCATGATCAGTCGTGGAGTGGGAGGACATTCTATGCAACATTAACTCGGATTCAATCCCTTTTTATTCTTTCTTCTCTTCCTCCCCTTCACATTTATGCACCGATAAAAGACATTCCCTCTGCAGGTCATTCCTTCCTTCTCGCTCGTTCAGTAACACCTGGCCATGGATCCTCATCGTGCTGTCCACCATCGTCTTCGCAGTAAAAGGCAGGGCCTTTCCGGAGGTGAGTACCTTCATTTCATCCTTCCTGCTCGTCTTCAGTGCATCTTCCAACTGTATAGTTCTGGGAGGTTTAGTGTGAGTCCCTTCTTGAGCCGTTTTACCCAACTCTCACTTCCCTTCAGCCCTAATGGCCCGACAACGAGCGCCGCGAAGGCTGCAACAACTTCTGCGCAGAACCCAGGGAACCCCTTTGATCCCAGCGGAATAGTCGGTGCATTCAGCACTCTCCTTGGCGATATGACATCTGTCATGCCATCATCGGGACATTCTAGTTCGACTGGCTCGACATCTACCCCAACTTCTTCAATACACACAACTGCTTCGTAAGTCTCCTACCTTTCGTAAGATATCTGACTAAGATTATCAGGACATCGACGACCTCCAGTACCCCGACCACCTCGACCACCTCGATTACTCCCGCCCCGACACCTACTTCGACACCATCAGTCTCTAACACCGTCTATGCGTCCTCTGACGGTACAAGCGTCGTCTATATCACTAGCACGCTCCCCGATACGTCTGCAACGGCTGCTCCTGGCACCTCGTTCTTGCAGAACCCTTCTGCGGAGGGTGGCGTCTTTACCCTCGTCGGTATTGTTGCTCTCATCATCGTTTTCGTTGTCATCACGTGGACCCTTCGCAAACGCCGTCGTGATCGTCTCGAAAGAGATCTTGCTGCCGCTGTCACGTTCGACCCCGGTGCGACGGATCGTTATGAGCACCACGAAAACTCTATTGAGAAGCGCCGACTGAGCGGAAGCACCTCGGGTCACGGTCACGGTTTTGGTTTTGGTTACGGTCATGGTGTGCAGCCTGCATATGCACCTCGGCAAGAGTACCATGGCCCCATGGGTTATGGACAATACCCTGCAGCTGCGTATCACACACATTCTCCTAACTCTGCTCCATACCGGCCCCCATCTCCTACCGTCTCGCAACAAGCTGGTGGTGCAAATCTCACGCGCAAGTTCTCTGATCGCAAGCCCGTGCCTCCTCTCCTTCCCAATCCTGCATACGATCCTTCCAACTCCCATGTTTCCATTCCCCCGCAGTTTTATCAACAGTAAACCCGCAGGGGAAAGCGTATCTGCAGTTTGATGTTGGACACAAGGTCAGCTCATTCGATCTCATGGTGAGCTACATGATCTTGCTACCTCGAGCATCTCTTGACGAATATGAACAGGATATTACCGTTTGACAGTCAAATTTCCTCCCAGATACCCCCCTTTACCTTTTACGGCTTTAATCGGTGTTGATCCTGGTCTTAATTCCACGTGTCGCCGATAATTCCTCATCCTGTTGAGCGAGATGTTGCCATCTTTTCCACTTGGTTTATTGTTTATTTTTTTTTAGAAATCAAAGTTTCCATCAGTTTCCAATACATTCCCATGCTGGTTTGCTGTGCGTATCAGTTGATCCAATCATTTGTTTATCTACCCGATGCATTGTCACATAGCTTGTGTATCGATAGTAATCTCGATTGCAGCTCGGAGGCAATTTCTTGGACAGAACGCACGCTTGCCAGGGCACGAACCTGATCCACAATCCAGGAACAGAACGACACTTTGAAAATACCTACCTGTTCGGTTGACCCATCTGTTGTTTGAACAGGAAAGCTGAACAAGGTAACATTTTGAGGATTTCCCGTAGACGCGAAGCGAGAGCGGGGAAGAAACAACAAGAGTCCTAGCTCATACCAAGTCTGCTACAACTGCTCTTCCGTTGCCTTTTCTCGCCCGCGCTCTCGTCGCTCCAGGTACAACACCAACCAAGTAACACCTAATGTCGCCGCACACGTGCATATCATGGCGATCATGCCTGTTGTGAAACGGGGAGCATCCGTTGCTGGATAGAAAAGCAGTGGCCACCAAGCGTTCACCACATTGTTCCACATACTAACACAGAGTGAGCAACCAAACGAGCAAAAAGAGACAAGACATTTACTTCATGGACGCCAGAACGATCGCACGTTCTTGGTCGTCATCGGCGCATATCTGGTTGGCCCAACTGCGCCCCAGTGAGTCAGGGCTGAGTAATTAGGAACGCTCACTGACGCAAACGTCGTCGCTTGTCCAGAGTACGCGGCGCCGGCAATATCTGTCAGCAGCATTAGCTGACGAACAATGATACGTCCTTCAACATACAGTACGCAAAAAATTTAAGGCCCGTAGGGCTGCTCCACACCAGGATGCAGATAGCAGCGGTCGTACAACAGACACACATGTACACGAGGACTGGCCATCGTGCGCGAGTACGGTCTGTCCAGGTAGCACAGATGAGTGTAGACACGATTCCCAAGGCAGTCACCCCTGATGGGTAATAATCTGTATAGTGTCAGCTAACCGTGGGTACATCTTGCGCCATCGGTGTGGACTGACCAACTTGTTCAACAGAGTATCCCCCGATGGCAGTGAGCCATTGACCCATCAAGTTGTTCGAGCCGAAACTCTCCGTTTCGCCGGAGATGGCAAACTGTTATGAACGGGTTCATTGGGTGTATTGGACATGATGGTGATGAGAGCTCACCAGGAGACTGCATCCATACCAGCGCCAGCGGGTGAGAACCCGTTTGGCTATGCTCCAAGACAGTGGATGCCGGATGACATCGTGATCGGATTTCAAGCGGTCATATGAAAGGAGGCGCTCCTTGTGATTGGTCAAGTGTTCGGTCAAACCGGACTTTACATCACCCTGACTGACCAACCTCTTCCGTTAAATAGAACGCCTTTGTCGTCGCCGGAAGATCCGGGAACACAAGAAAGCCGTAGAGAGCTATCGGCAAGGTGATCACACCGTCGATAATAAAACTATTTGGACGTTACTGAGGCACTCTGTGGAGAAAGAGACACTGCGCACAGCCATCTCCAACCGCTCCTACCAGCAATACCGCCGAGATGTCTGCAAGAACCTTGGCAGAGTTGTTATCGCGGATAGATGCCACTTACTGGTAGACGGCTGCTTGGAGAACGCCGGAGAAGCTAGTATATGAATTAGTATCGATTGTGATGTCAACTGAGCCGAGGCCTCACAGCGTTCCGGCCAATCCAGAGCTAGTGAATATGCCCGAACGTTTCCCTTCGGGTTTGTACCAGCTGTTGAATAAGGAAACAGCGGTGTTCTGAGTAGAGGAAAGAAACGTACGAGCCGAGGACATAATGTGTACCGACAAAGGTGGAGGCTTCTGATATACCTTGTAAAAATCGGATTGCATAGAGCTGTTGGAATAGTGGTGAGTACGGGTACCTGTAAGCGGAAGAAGGAGGACCTGTTGAACGTTTTGTACCACGCTGGAACTGGATCACAGAGATTGGAGGGATTGGTAGGTCAAGACAAGGGGTCATACCAGAAAGTGAGGCTGCCCCAGAGTATCTGCATAAGTGGAAACCAGATCCTAGGCGGGACAAACTGCAACATCAAGTTGTCTAAACGAGAGACAAATGTCAAGGAAAATAAGAAAAAGAATAAGAGTGAAGTACTCGGTATCATGCCGATGATATATCCACAAGTAAACATGGTATTGATTATCTGGAACGATATTTGACAAGGTTATGGCAACATCAATAGATGGGCACCAACGTTGAAGTCGTTGCCTTGCATGTTGAGGTCTTGCTTCATTCCGGAGACATACGCATTGTTCACATTGGACCTGTCAAGATCTGAAGGAGGAAATGATGGAGATGCAAAATTACGGATTGAAAAGAGGACGTACAGTTTGTAAAGTACTGGCGGAGTGGATGGGTAAGGAATGGTGATCCTGAGTAAGAATGCTCGCACCATGAGACAGCAATATGATAAAATGAAGCAATCTATTTTGAAGACGAGTGTCTTCTCTTGTTTCGCGTTGCCCCACAAGAGACGACGAGACATGGTAAAGTCGATTTCGATTGATCGGACAAGTGCTATAAAAGGCAAATTCGTCCGCTCGGCAGATGCTGATGTCATTGTGCTGTGTCATAACAGACATCATATCAGCATCGGGAAACCTTCATAAAGAGCCCCTCGCCCTTCATCGCCTTCACCTCACGTCTTCCCGCCTTCTCTCACCCATGCGTCCCTCCGCAGCGGCGCACACCCTCCTTCCCCTCTCCTGTTTCTTATTCTTCGTTGCGCCCCTAATAGCACATGCCTCCCCTGCTATTCATATCCGCGATGACGCACACATGCACATGCACTCTGGTCAACCCATGTCTGAAATAAACGAAACCGAGATCCTCCAGTGGCATCTCCCTACTCCTCCATCTTATTGGTCCATCGACATAGAAGATCGCGATCCCAACGTTCCACGTTACCCTACTCTCATCGCACTTCATGCTCTTTTCATGTCCCTCGCCTTCTTCGTTGCACTCCCCGCTGGTATGCTCCTTCCTTTTCTCCCTCCCCTAATTCACCCCTCCCCTCACACCCCAGCGATGCCCAGGAATCTCTCTCCGCTCCACTAAACACTCTTACCATGGCATAGCCGTAGCGTCTTTCTACGCCCTCTTAGCCCTTGGTTGTGCTACCAGTGGCCTCTACAGAAAACTCACGCCAGACATGTAAGTTATGATTACTGTAATCCGGCCTACTCCTTCTCACCTTCCCTTGCCAGGTACGAAGGCTCGACTCATTCTACCCACGGTTATCTAGTTTTGCTTCTCAGCCTAGCTTTGTCCGCAGTAGACATTGTCGCGTTTTTTACTCGTCTCTATGCTTTCTGCGTAGCGCCCTCCAAACTCACTTTGAAGCAATTCTGGCATTCGGTGGTATTAGGTCATCAAGACGCATACCCCTCATTGTCAGAGTATTCCGGTATCGTCCCGGAAGACCCTGAAGAGTACGATGATATCAAGCCAACGCATTCGCATCGCCATTCCCTGTCGGAACATGTCGTTTTTGACGCCGACTCTTCCCGATCCTCAAGGCATTCCGACGACACTCTTCGTGATATTATAGTCACCGCCATCCCTGTTCCGAAGCAACCCTGGTTGCGCCGCATCTCACAGTTTGTATATGCCACCCTTGAGAGGTCTCTTCTATTTGCTGCATTTGGAGTGGTCCTGTCCGGTGTTGTCGTCTACACAGGTGGTTGTCGCGATAGCTACATCAACGGGTGTCTTGCCCATCTCATCAGTAAGAATGGGGATGATGTTTCTCTGACACCTCGCTGACTATCCATATCCCAGAGGGCGGAATATTTTGGTGTTATGGGCTATTCACGTTTGCTCGCTTCTTGGGGTCACATTCGGAGATGGGTTGGGCATGGAATATTTCACCGATCGGAAACACCATCTCGGCAGAATTCGTAGAATCCACCGTCATTTTCCTTTATGGGATCACAAACACCTGGATGGAGAGGTTTGGAGCGAAACCAGGAGACCCTTACACAACAAAGCAGGTACAGCATATTAGCATTGCGGTACGTAGAATCGCTGCCGCGTTGTCTAGCTTACCCAATGTCCATCGTTTCAAGGTCATGTTTTGGTTTGCTGGTCTCGTAGGGATGGGAATGGAGTCTAGGCGTGTACGACGTTGGCTAGCAGCTTCAGCGAAGGCTGCCTTAGGATCGGCACAGCCTAGCAGCATTGTCGAGCCACCGAGCTATAGAACCAGCTTCAATCCTTTCCCAGCCCTTGTTATTGGTGTCACGGGCGCCGCCATGAGTGCCCACGCGCAAGCTTATGTCTTCCAGGTATAGAGGTGTTGTCGTCATCGCTTATTCACCATATCTGATAAGCGGACAGGTTCGGATCCATCAACTATGGGGTTGGCTTCTGCTGGGGTTTTCGGCGCTCAGATGTCTCACATATTTCTTCCTTTGGCTTGGCCCACCCAAATCCGTGCTCCCTTCTCGGCCGCCGACCGAAGCCCTGGGAAGTTTCTTCCTGGCATGCGGTGGTCTGATGTTTATGTTTAGCACAGAAGAACTTACCCTTGCAGCCATGCGGAAAGGGCGTGATGGTTAGCCAGTCTTTTTCTTCCTCGCGATATCAGCGTTTTGATCGGTATTTTCAATAGACATGATGATGTTCCTGAATGTCGCAGTTGCGATTACGTGTTTCGCGTTCTGTTGGACGCTGTGTGTGGTAGCATTCAACGGATGGCTCAGGGTTCGGAAAGCGATGGTTTGATTGTTGGTTGGTTTTGGTCACTTGGCATATGTTAGATCTCTGATGCTGTTATCACGCTGTTCAAAAATTTGCATTCCTTGTATTCCTTAGTAATTCATGTTGGTATAGTTTGTATCCTTTGTGCATCATTCTTAATACTTTTTGCTACGCTACCACGCCTGCTGCCATGGTTGCATAATCAACAGCAGCCCCCATCCATACCCAGAATCCAGACCATCCACAACCAACAAAGCCTCGCCAACAACTTGCACGGCTATCAAAATTGGTCGACCACAGAACCCGAGCAAGCTGTGCCGCACCGAGACACACCCCAAAATAGAACGGTGCACCTTGAGCATTCAAAACGCCGGCATAGGTGATGAGGGACATGGTCGACGCCGAAAGCACAGTCAAGATGGGTCGCGTGTGTTCACTAAACAACAACGCTGTAGAACGAATCCCGACCTTGACGTCGTCGATCTTGTCCTGTCAAAGGCAATCGTGAGACGATAAGCAGGGCGTCGCGAGCACGACTGACCTGGTGGGCGTAGATGGTATCATAGACGAGCGTCCAACATATCCCTCCTGCGTACAGGGGTATACAGATACGCCAGTCGACGGAGCCTGCGATTGCAGACCAGCCGAGGAGTGCGCCCCAGTTAAACGCCAAGCCTATTCAGTCCAGGATACGGTGAGCTCGGGCGCGTCGCGTGGGGTCCGAACACGTACCGAGGACGGCTTGTGGCCAATACGTGACGCGTTTCATGAGTGGGTATATGGTAACGAGGGAGAGGGAAGAGGCGCCGAGGAGGATACTGTGAAAGACACATCGAGGGAAAATGACGATGCGTCGTACGCACCGACGTACCTATACGTGTTTAGCTGCAACAAGATGCCAAGCCCGACGGTCAACTGTCCAGCGAGGAAACCGAGCGCCTGCCGACGCGTGATATCACCGCGCGCGAGCGGTCGCGTGCGCGTCCTGTCTAGGAAACACAACAGAGAGAGCAAGTCACGAGGCGTGAATAGTGACGATGGTTAAACGTGGACTGACCGACCGCCTTGTCGAGATCCTTGTCCCACATGTCGTTGATAGTGCAGCCTGCGCCGCGCATCACGAGGGCGCCGAGACCAAACAGTCCGAGGTATGTGAGCGAGGTCGTGAGTGGGGCCTCGTGCGCGTAAGAGGCCATGGTGATGGACCAGGCTGATATAGGCGGATTCAGCGGGGGGAGCATGACACGGAGGCACCAGCGCCGAAAAACGTACCACAAGGATAAAAAAGCAAGAGGGTCCCGATGGGCTTGTCAACCCTGGTCAGATAGATGTACGGCCGTATGTTCGCTGGAAAGCGGTCGACCCATGTCGTTGGAGGGGGTCCGGGGACGCTGGATGTATAGCGAACAAGAAGGCGTAGAGTGCTTGGTCTGGCTGCGAGGTAGGACTTTGGACTACAGCGAAGTACCACGTTTCGCGTGGACCACGACAATGAGCTCGTTCCCAAAGATTTCTGGGCGAGCCTGCTTGCCAACATTTGTCGCGATTATTGGCCCGGGAGTGCACGCACCAACTTGGCCTTCACGCACAGTATTTGGGTTAGATCAAAGACAAATAGAAATGGGTAACCGTCGACGCTTAAAAACATACAAAGTGATGGCAGAAGTACATGCAGAGAAATATGGAGTTATAGTATGCAAAGGATCCCCGAGAACGATGCAGGAACTAGGGAAAAAAAGACGCTAATCGTTCACCACTCTTTCGTGAGCTTGAAAGCCCATTCCCAATCTGTTCATGCTGCGCGTCAAAACTCGGGTATACTGGCGAGGTTCAGGGAGCATACCAGCATAGACTGCGCCATCATCGTCGATGACACGACTCCTGACATTGTATGAACCCGAGCGCGCGAGGACACCCGATGGTGACTCTTCGGGGTCAAAATTCTTGGTGTATGGTTTTCCATCGGATTGAGGGCTATAAGAACCAAGCATCTGTTCTAATTTGTCCACTGAACGCAGGTTAGTCAACAGATCATTTACCAATTCGACGTGGGTCCTCACCTTTGATACCAGCCCTCTTCACGAGTTGGATATAACGGACACCCTAATAGACCCCGTGAGCACATCCACTGCGAGATCCAAGTGAACGAGGAACTGACGGTGATGATCGAGTGGTTCACTTTGAAGGTGATGCGCACACTGATGAAATGTGAGATGCATGACGACGGCGAGGAGGGCGATACACACTTGTACTCGACACCTTCCTTGATGTGGATGGGATTCTTTTTGGTATCCGCGAGCTTTGCAGTATCAGCGAGGTCGAAAACGAGTTTCTTGCCTGCAGGAAGCGTGGGCGAGTCGAGCTCGAGGGTAAGGACAGTGAGCTAATGGACGCGTTGAATACGAGTGCCACCCGATGGACAATGTGAAGTACCTTGGGGAGACTGGTGTCTCCAGAAGATGCACCGGGGACGATGCCTAGATTGGCTTTCCAGCGCGCGAGACTTTCGTCATTGGCATCCAGGTTGGCGTACTCTTCGGTGGTCTTCGCAGCAGTCGGCTTGTAGCCTGGAAATCAGAGTCAGATGTGACCAGACTGTTTAGCGCACATGATTTACCTGGGGTGGTGGTTGGCGCGAGATCGTCGTGGTCGTCGTGCTAGAGGGTTTCGTCAGTTAATGGGGAGAGAGGGAAGACGGGGACTGACATCAGCCATGCTGGGAGAGAGCAAAAGGTGGCGAGGAGCGTTGAATGTGCGTTGCCAGTCGTTATCATTGATTTCGCACGGTGTCAATCACACAATCATTGGGCCAGTGCGACTAAGTTGCTATTGCAAAACAAGAAATCCAGACCAGTCCTACACATTCAAGAAAACGAGCGAAGGTGGTATAACCGTGAGGTACACATATCTGATAGCTGAGAAAAAGAGTGGACGCCTTAAAAGCTCGAACGCGGAATCCGAATCATCAAGTACACGCAATGTATCAAGTGCGTACGCTCACAAACTAAAGGGTATCATCAAAGGCACGACAGTTGCGGCGAGGCGACATCGTGCATGCCCTCTGTGCATTGTTGAGTTCACACACAAAGTGATCACAGGGAACACACGTACCGCCTTTAAACCAGCATTTGCCCTTGCTCAAGTGGAAACATTTAGAACCGTTCGGGCAGGTGTGACCCCAGCAACAGCGGTCGCCATATGGACATTGGAGGCCTGATAGTGCATGTAAGTAACCGCGCCAGTTTGTCCGTCAGGCTACACACCATTTTTGAGAAAGTTACAAGGCGCTTTTTTGGCATTGGATGCCAAAGTCGCCAATTGATCGGGGGTCAACACGTAGTCGTGAGAGTATTTACAGGTCCCCTGTGCCCGTGCTTCAGCATCAGGCAGCGCCCAAGCATGCATACTTACGCCTTTAGTGCAGGACATGAGGTAAAATTCGTTACAAGGGGGAGGTGAATCTGCTTAGGTGCATGTTAGTCTGGTACACATTAGGAAAAAAACCGACGGACGTTTGTGAAGCGGCTGGTGTATAAATGAATACAAGTTAGCACAACGGCCACGTGCACTGGTTATCTACTTGCCAGGTTGGGGTCAATCAGCTTGCCGCTCGAGGGTGATGATACACTGGGAGGGGAACGTGGTGTTGGCAAACCACCCGTTAGATGAGAGGGACTCAGACTAGCAATATTCAAAGGAGGGGGGTGGTGAGTGGCACTGGGTGGGGGTGTGGCTTGATGCGTCATGAATACATTGTCGACATATAGAGTAGGCAAGCGGAATCGAGGAGAGTGCTTCGCACCAGCATCCCCCGCTTCAAGGAATGCCAGCTTGCCGATCAAGCCATCACTCTGGAGCGCAGCAATAGTCGACGCGTAAGCGCTATCGGAACCACCTGCATTGTACGTCAATCATTTTAAGACCCGTTCTGGCAGAGTGTCTCACCAGCAAGGAAGATCCGCTGTGTCTGTGGGAAACGAATGTAGGTTTGCAGATATTCTTTGACACGCAAGATGAACACAGTGGACGCGCAACACAGAAAACAAGCAACAGACCTGTTATCTTTGTAAACGTGGCATCTTTGCCATAGCCGACATCCACCAGCAAAAATCTTGGGGACGCCTGGCTGAAGCCCATTGTAAAGGCCTCCAGCTGTTCAGGGGTACATAGTTGATGGCGCTCGAGAGCGCTGGTGAGCCCTATCCTGTTATAATAAATGGTAATCCAAAAGGACAGCTGCCCCAAAACATGGATGTCTTCGCTGGTTAAATAGTCGGCGACTGCCTTGGTCAGCTGCTGAGCAGCCTGGCGACCACCTTCATGACCTTGTCTGAGGAGGGCCTCTGTAAATACACAAGCATCGCCGTCGATGACGCAGAGAATTAACAAGCTCTGGCTCTGTCCGGGAGTTAAACCGGTCCGTTAAAATGCCAGGAAAAAAACGGACCATGAGGGTCTCCATGGATGCGACCTGACCGTTGAGCGCAGCGAGCCTTCCTTTAAGGGTTTTAGCTTCTCGTTCTGCCCCCTCGAGCGCTGTAGCGTGAGCTTGCTTCCATACTGCTAGCTCAACCTCCAGCTCTGCTAGACGGCTCTCCAGGTCGACGTTTCGTTTAATTGTCGCCGAGGAGAGGGCTGTCGTGTTGGGTCAGAAGGTACCCAAAGGGGAGTTTGACATGTGGGACATACTCAACAGTCGCGTGATCGTCTCGTCCCTTGCAAGCGAAAAACGAGACCGTCGAATCAAGGCCTGTAGCACAATGCTCAGGATCTAGTACACTTACCAAGCCTGTTGGCTGACCTCAGTGACCTGGAGAGTTGCCATAATAAAGGCAAGCAGGGTGAAGAGAAAATGGCGGGCGAAGGCCGGTGCGACGCTTTTTAAAGAACGGAAGGGAGGTCGATGACGAGCGCCCATGAGTAGTTAATCAGGCTAGATCGCGGGGTTCTGACCAGCCGATAAGGGAAGCATATTGATCTCGAGCTAGAGAAGATGACACGGTTTCAGTAAAAGGTGACCGAGTCACGCGAACCTTGTCCTCAGTTCGCCTCCGCCGCGAATCATCGTGGAGGGTCGAGTACGTTAATGGAAAGTTCCATCAGCGTTGACGTGTTCATTAAACCTCGCCGCGTTCCAGCCCTGAGAAGAAAACAAAAAAAATTGGTGAAACTCATATATGTACAAATAGCTTGGCACACAGGCAAAGATTCCGACGACATTCAACCCCCCTCACATCTCGACAATGCCGTGTTCTCGACGAGCGAGGCGTGTGAATTCAGGCGTTCCGATGCATTCCCGCTAAGCAAGGTCTAAGAGCGCTGTTACATGACATAATAGAACACCGACCGGCTTGAAATTTGCATTTGCCCAGTTTGAGGAAGTAACACGTCGGTCCTTGTGGGCACACATGTCCATACACACAATCATCGCCAAATGTACAGATTCCGCCTATGAAGACGATGAGGCAGGGGAATGGGTCAAGCGTTGTAAGAGATGACAGACCCTCGTTGGTGACCTTGCAAGGTGTCTTTTTCGCGTTCTCGCTTAGCTCTTGATAGTGTTCGTCCTCCAGTATGTAGTCATGACCATATTTGCAGTCTAAGCCGTGTCGGCACTGTGCAAGGTAAAAAAGGGTACACGGTGCAGGGTTATCTGTAGCCACAAGTGAGTCTATCATGAATCGGTGGTGGGGATGAACGAACGCTTGGACAAGGCCTGATAGGGAAAAGCTCAGACGATGAGGTGTTAGGACGGGGCTACGGACTCAACTAATTTGGGGTTGAGGCGGCGTTGCTTTCCTGGTGACGACACCCTACGAGTGAACTGAATGAGTTGCGCAGGATTATCGTTTGCGTCTGTGGACACGCTGCTGTCGCTGGCTTCATATGGAACGGGATCACGGCCAGTTTGGACAGCCGATTTATAACTTTGAAATGAGTTACGTCTTGGACTGAAGTTGGAAATATCTGGAGCGTGAGCTGGATTTGCTGATGAATTGGATATCAGGGCATTCTGAGCTGTTACCCTGGGAGTGATAGGGAGGCCAGGGGGAGGACCAGAAGCAATAGATGTGTAAGATGGGGGAACAAGTTTAGAAGCGATGAATAAATCTGGGACGCGAAGTTCAGGAAGCATGAGAGCTTTGATGTCGAGAGCGATATCGGCGTAACCAGGCATTAGAATGAGTTTGTCACGAAAACCTTCAGTAATGACCGAACGAAGGACATTGACGTAACCATTGTCATGGGATCCTATAAAGGTGATGGGTGTACCAAGATGGAAATGGAGGGGAACGACGGATACCTCCAAATATAATTTTGTGGGTTTGGGGCAGGCGAATATTATCTTCGAGATAAACTGCGAGGGAACGTGTTGGGGGTGAGGCAAGGGATGGCAAATGACAGCAAGTGACCTTTAATTTTAGCATCTGCAGCCTCCTTTCCGCCGCCAACGTCGACCATGAGGAAGCGTTCTGCAGCTTGGTTGAAACCAATGACGAAGTCATCAAACTTTAGTCTGGCGGGGGAGAGGCCGACTCTGGTAAAGGTTTCGAGGAGGCCACGCTTGTTGTAAAATAGGTAGACCCAGAGGTGGAATTTTTCGTGGCGGAGATCGGAAGCAAGGAAGTGGTGGCGTACGCTTTCTGTCAACAGCCTGGCAGCCTCAAGGCCACCTTCTTGGCCTTGAGAGATGAGGTCAGGGGAGAATATAGTACCGTCGCCATCCAAGAGACAGATGACGCGTTTCTCGTGTCCCTGGGAGAGCAATGAGGGAGAGGGCGGGGACGGAAGGGGGACAGACCTTTAGGGCATGGAGTTCTGCGAGGAGGGCAGCTGTTTCGTCTGCTTTTCGCTTGATCTCGTCCTGTGAGCCCGTATAGGCGGCGCGGAAAGCGGCAAGGTTAGTAGACAGTTCTTCGATCTGAGCAATGTGTTCGCGCTCTTTTGCCAGTAGGGCATCAATTTCGGCTAAATTGGGGGTAAGGCGGGGATGACAGGGGGAAAATGAGACGCACACGACAACTGAAAGAGAGAGGTGCGACTGTAGAGAGGGTAAGGAGGGAAAGTTGGCAGAACAGAGGGACTCACATCGGATGGTCATCCATGGGCATGATGGACATGTCGTACAAGGTGCATCCGACAGGGAGTAGGATAATGACCCGTGTGAATATGTCACGTGTGCGCGTCTCGATCTTACGCGCGCCTGTTTTTGTTGTCCTTGTCGCCGTCATGTCGCTGTACACTGTGCTCGGCGTGTCACCGCGAAAGAAGCGCGTCTGCACCAGCTCAGACGACGAATCGACGCCAAAGCGACGCAGAATTGCGCCACCCACGCCTCCTCGCTCTCCCCCACGCTCATTGCCCGCACACCTCGCCCGTCTCGACAATGTTCATTCTGCACTCCAACATGCCCTCTCCCATGCCCTCGCCACCTGTGCAGTCTCCCCAGAGGAACACACGGGCATCATTCGCAACGTACTCAACCACCTCTCCATCGCCACCTACTCTGGCTTCACGACAAAGTTTGACGAACACGACCTCATGCGTCTTTGCTGGCTCTGGGAATGGGACTCTTCCTCCCTCCCCTCTGCCACCCAGGACGATCCTAATCCCTTCCTTGTGCCCACTGCCCCCCCTCCCCCAAAGGACTGGACCCGTGGGTCCATGGGCTTCGTCATCAGTCCCACCTCCCACTACTCAAAGTCTGCCGGAAAACGCGTCCCTGCGTACGGTATCGGCATCGAGGTCGAAATGGACATTGACAAGGGCATGCCCGGTGGCATGGCTGCAGTCGCAAGATGGACCGCCGACGCAGATAAACGTCGCAAGCAGTTCCGTTCAAAGCTCGACTCTTGGGCCAACGTACTCACCTTCCTCCTCTTCCCCTCCTTTTTCCAACTCACCTTCCCTTCCCCAGATCCATTCCGACACCGCGCCCCTCCCAAATGTGCCCTTGGCAGACTTGCCCCGGCTCGTCCTTCCCACCACCCAGCCCTCGTCCCTCACCCGGGCCCTTGCAGCCGCATCTCCAAAGGGTGCAGCTGCCCTTGCGAACATCCTTCCCTCCTCCCCCTCCTCTCCCTCAAAGTCTCCTTCCAAATCCACCGGAAAGACTTCTGCTGCTCCTCGCGAATTCCCTGTGCCCTTTCCCATTGCGAAACCCAACTTTACCAAAGCTTCTCCATCTAAACCTTTACTCCTTCAAACTCCCTCTCGGCGCAAGCACGTCGATCCTCTTGCCGGTCTCCTCACACCACAGACACCTGCTCGTAAACGTCTGCAATCCGAGGGATCCGACGCGCTGCCCACAACCCCCGTCCACCAGCGTGGTCCCGACGCCCAAACAGCACCATCCACTCCAAGCACCTCCCGTCGTCAAGCCCTATATGACCGTGTCCGCCTCAAATCACTGACCTCCACCCCGGTCAAAGCCAAGAGTGCCCAAGTCGTGGGCGGTAAACTCACCCGAGATCAAATTCAGAAACTCGGTCAAGAAGAGATCCGTCGACGTTGCTTGCTCGGTCGCCTGGGTGGTGTTGCCGAAAGTACCTGGATGTAAGTGCAAATCACATTGGTCACCGTTCTACCAATTAACCTCACCAGGTTGTTCTCGTCCCCGGTCGGATCCACCGCGACTCCAACAACTCGTAAGCGCAAAGCTCTCCCCGCCAGCGACGTCATGGCTGCCATCGTCAAGTCTTCCCCCGTGCCAATGTCCACGTCCGAAGCCTCTGAATCACTGAAACTGCTTACGACGCTGTGTCCGTTCTTCCTCAAGCCTCTTGATATCAATGGCGAAGAATGGTTCGAAATGCCTCCTACCACTTCGACCTCTGACACCGCCGAAGGCGCTGCAAAGCAGGATGCGAGTCCAACAAAGCCTTCGGGAACCACGATGGCCCCTCCCCCTAGCCCTGGGTCGAAACTATTCGGTCCCGCGAGCCCGGGATCCAAATTGCGTCTGGATAGTGCAAAGCAGTTGCTTACCCGAAGTCCCCGCAGAGTCAAGCGTGAGGCAGGAGGAATTAGAGAAGTCAGAGAGATAATCAGAAGAGAGCTAGAACTTCATGATTGACCAACAGTGCTTTCATTTACTTGCGTTCATTGGCTATTTGCGACTCCTTTTATTGCTACCTTTCTCGTTTTGCGACACCTTGTAACTCCGATCATACTTGTATTCAGCGACACCAATTCTACTCTACTCCCGCTAAAAATTCTGCGAGAATCTCATCCATGTGGTACAAAGCACCAATATGCCCACCACGAAGAGTTTTGATCTTGGTGTTCTTGTAAGAGGCAGCCAAGTACTCCGTGAACGCTTGAGGGGCCTCTTTGTCCCCAGGACTCGTTACCAGCATAACAAATGCACGAGAATGATCGTCGTCCAGTGCGTCTGGCTGAAATCCCCAGTCCGAATGCAAGACGGGGGACATGAGCTTGAAACCCTCCCAAGATGTTGCGACGCTGCGCACGACATTACCCGCCAACCGCCTTTCCGTTTCACCCTCTGCTATACCGTTCTTGGCCCTCCACTGCGCATACTCCTCCCTCTCCGCCTCGTCCATCTTGTCAAAAAGGAATCCCCGCAAAAACTTTTCCGCATCATCGACCGTGGACATCTTTCTCGCCATCCCAAATGCCACGATGTGAACCAACACCTGTTTAAACGGGAACCACCGGCTGATGGGTCCGACCATCAAGTAATTGCTCCACGTCATGTGCGTTGCATAGTCCTTGTGGTAGTGGAAAGGCGTGAGTGACCCCATGAGCAACACCCCGACGATGCACCGGCCATACGGGAACTTGTCGTACGGGACACCGTACAATATCTGTGCTGGGACCGTGCCAAACGACCCTCCGGCGACGTAGAGCTTGATATCTCTCCCGCGTTCAGGATAGAGATGGTCAAGCAGGACAGTCATGTCGCCCGTGAGACAGTCGACATATGGGGTGGATGGGAGAGGGGGGGAAGTATTCCCCCAGCCGGGGAGCGTGGGGCAGATGTGGTGCACGTCCTTTGACGCGACGATGGGGGAGACTCTGGATGTCTCGCCGACCGTAAAGGCGCCATGGAGGTAAAGGAAGACGGTCGTGCTGGACGCGTTTCCGGCAGTGGCATACGCCAGTGTACGACCGCCGGGCAGCGCAAGCTTGCTTTCTTGGGTGGAGGTGTCCATGTGTCACAGTTTTACGAGTAAGTGGGTGTTCAGATTGCTCAGTATTTGAGGTGCTTGCGGTGCGCAGTTACCGTTTCCCTTCCGTTGTGACCGCAGCTCAAGATGAGAGACATTGACGTCTCCAGTCGACTGTGTAGGCTGTCATCTTCGGGCCTCTGGGAAAACTGACTGAGTAGCCATGGCGCCGCAATTGAGTACTAGCCCGCTTAGCTCAGTGGTAGAGCGCGTCACTTGTAATGATGAGGTCGGTTGTTCAATCCAGCCAGTGGGCACGTTTTTTTTTCTTTGAATCGTAAAAGCAGTCAGGACAACAAATGATCCCGTGAAGGGGAATTCAAGGACTGTAAGCGAGCCCGCATCAAAAAGGTGTCTCCGAGCGCGCTTGAGACCCGAGTCAGCCCCTAACACCAAACGGGGAATAGCCTCGGGTAACTTTGTAGATGCGATCGCACAGCTAAGTACATAAGTATCATGGAATAGCGCCGATGGTTAGATTAAATTTACGCCCAGCTGCTTACTGGCCAAGTTCCGTCCGGATCGACTTCTCATACTGCGCACAATCCACGACACTGCCTTCCTTCCGACTCTGCTCCGCAGCAAATACCGTAAGATGACTCGTCAGAATATCTCCGACATTAACGCCAAGAATTGATTGATCGCCCCCCCGCACCGCGTCGATGAATGTTCGAATAAGGCCCAGGTCTCCCCCGCCATGACCACCACCCTCGTTGGGAGGGCAATATGTCGTCTGCTTGCCGGTTCGAAAATCGGTCACCGTGAACGTATTCATATTGCCGACTATCTCGCCGTGCGTGAAATGAAGGCGTGTCTGCCGTTCACAAATAAGGGACGTATACGCCACCATTGTGAAGGAGGCTGTAGCTCCAGAAGAGAACTCGACGTTGACCACCTTTGCCAACGGGGTCAGTGGACCCTGGAGATGACGAGAATGTCTCGTGCCACATACCTGGTGATCACAGACATCATTATCACTTTCGTAGACGCATTTTCCATAAGGGCCGTGGTGCAATGCGGCTGTAATGTTCTCGATATCGGGTATGCCATCTACAAGGGTGCTTGCAGGCCATTTGGTATTTCCTTGGGACACGGGATCCAGGTATACTGCGAGGTAGATTAGCAACAAGCACCAGATATTTGCGCAGGGGTGGCATACTTTTCTTTGCGCTGTATGGACATTCATTTTCAATGGGACAGTTGAGGCATCGCGATGCACTCCCAGCGGCTATCGGCTTTCTGTCTTTCTTGAAATGATGCAGAGATCCAAATGATGAAACTCTGGTAGGAGTAGCCGGGGAAAGCCAGTGACAAAGAATGTCGATATCGCTGAGATAGCATCATTAGCTGAGAGAGAGATCAAAGGGGAAACTAATTGAGATTTACTGGCAGCTCTTGGTCATGAGGGAGAAGCAGCTCTCTGCTTCCTTTGCCCAGTTACCCCGGACAAAAGAATGGGCAAAGTGAAAGTAACCAACGGGCTCGACATGTACGGCATTCACGAGCTCCCCTAGCTGACCGGAGCGAACAACTTCTGTGACTGCCCTGCTGTATGGCGAGTAACGCAATACTGCGCCAACACCGTCAATCCCCGATCGACACTCGCAGCAGATGGTGCGAACCATGTCCCATGCCAAATATGATTCCCGCCTCGTTCACCGCCTTTTCCATCTCGATAAGATCGCGCAGGTTAGTTGCCATCGGCTTCTCGCACAGGATATGATATCCCTGCTGAGCAAAGGCCAAGACGACATCCTTGTGCATATGGTCCTGTACGGCGACAATGACTGCGTCTGCCAGGCGCTTTCCAACAGTCTCGAGCGTCTCTGCGGAAGCCTTGAAGAGATCTTGCCACGTATTGAAGACGAGGGTGTCATCGATGGCGTGGGCCTTTGCAAAGAGGGTGCGGGTGTTGTGACGAGGTTCTGCGATCGCTACGACTTTGCATTGATGGGGTTGATCGAGCGCGTAGGCGGCGTAGCTCTGTGAATGCACTGGTCAGTTGGCTCAGGGGTAGACGATGCCAGAGACGTACCGTCCCGCGCTGGCCGCAGCCAACGACGGCGAGTGTGATGGGGATCACGTTCGAGCTCATGTTGGAATCTTTTGGCGTTATCTTTGAGGAGGAGCGGGGCCAGAGAGCCCACGATGACATGTGACTACTGGTAGCGCTGGTGGTGCGAGAGCGCCGTAGATAACCGAGTCCATGTCGAGGAGGAGACCCAAGTCAGCCGGACGAAGCATGCCTCGTCTCTTACCGCGTCTACTCAAAGCCCTCCAGGAAGCCCCCCTCACGCACATGAACTCGAAACGCGTCGCTCGCTCGCGAAATGTCGGTCCTTGCAAACGGAAGTCGTTGTATCGACCAATGCCTATTTCCTTGCCGTCTTTTCACCTCGCCGGCCGGACACGCTCCATTCTGCTCGAGGAGAACCCGGTGACGGACAAACGCGTATTCACAAGGCATAAGCGTCTTCCCCCGCGGGTGCGTCTGGGTCCTCGACCGGTCCTGCCCAATGAAGATGATGTTCCGAGGGAGATGACCACCCAAGAACGCGAGTGGTGGTCGAGTCCATACCGTGCGTTCCACCACTTTTTTTTGCGCTCGTCTCCAATTCGGCCTCTCAACGACAGTTCGAATGTTGGCGACCCCGCTGCGACAATGCACGCTCTCCAAAAGGTATCTACCCAACGGTACGTGTCTATACTTTCATGTACAGGTGTTTCTCACATCGCCTTCGTGCCCAGATTTTCTCGTCAGACTCGCGGTACTACGCTTACCTGCAGCGCAGGGTGCTCCCTCGATGGAGGTTCTCATGCCAGATGGACTCGAACATCCGAAATACAAGCGGAGGAAAGCACACGTCGCCGTCTATGTACCGTGTTGGAAAGTGGCCGTTGAGACGATGAAGTCACCAGGTAGCTATCCCGTCTTCAACTCTTACTCGGCAGCTCACTAGCACGCGCAATATCAGTCTCACTTCCCCACTATAGTGCAAACATCGTCTTCTCCAAACACCTTTGTGCACACATCAGCTACCTCTTGCGTCTTCGCGTTCTCCAAGAACTGGAAATGTTGATGGATGTTCTTAAAGAGAACCAAGGTAGAATCAAGTTCGATGCAGCCATGGACGCCACGATTCTCCGGCGTCTAACACGATCCGAGTTCCAGACCTTTCGCGAGACGGGCATTATACCTTACCCCGACGCAGTAGCAGTCCTCGTCGTCCCTCCTGTCAACCGCGATCCAAGTACCAACTTGCGGCCTCGACCGTCGCAAAAGCCAGAAATTCCATCGGGTGAGTCCGACGCCCCTGCGAACACGATGCACAAGAAAGCTCTTCCACTACTCTCAAGCCTCCACTACGTGAGTAACCCCGAGGGTGCACCAGAATTGGAACATTCTCTGGATACGCCCTTGTCGACCTTTTTGCCCAACGCACGCGTTCCCTGGTACAATGGCCTCACGATGTTTCCTTCCCCACCACACCGGGCCGCGTTTCACAAGTCGCTCACGGAGCTACTGGAGGTTGAACGACATTTCCGTGGAACACGTCTAACCTCGGAAGTGAGGACCACACGTAGAGAAGAACTTGGGGGCACAAAGGGAGACACAAAAGGGAGCCACGCGTTTCTTCTCATATCGAATGAGCAGACTGTGAGACGTGCGGACACGGCCGCGCTCGCAATTGCGTTGTGGAGACTGAGGATGTGGGAGGGCGATGCTTTCACTGATCAAGACAAAGGCTGGGAGGTCGGAAAAGAGTGGCGAGTCGAGCAAAGTAATCGTCTATGAAGTGTAAATCCTCGAGACGAAGGACGATCCTGCGAGTACTTTATAATCTGGTACAAACTATTCTACAATCATTGGTACTGGGACATTCTCCAGGGCTTTGTTGAAAGGCGATAGCACCTCCTTGCCTTCCCAGAACTTGGGGAGCTGGTCGCCAGGTACGAACACCCGTTCGACACCTTCCTCGGTAATGACACACATTCGGATGACACCTCCTGATGAGCCGTCTCGAGACATTGCAAGCGAGAGTGCTGTGGAAGAGCAAGTGAACATTCTCCGGAACGAGGACGGCCGTAGGCAGACATACTATTCTTGACGAACTCGATGGTCTCATCTCTGCCCCATCCTTCTTGATAGGTAGCGTCGCAGTAACCATATACGTACGTTGACCCGGAACCTAGCACCAAACATGCCTCGGTCAGAGAAAGTACGACTGCATGCAATACATCTCGACGCACCGCCGATGGCCCACGGTTGACGGAAGAGTCCACCACCGAGGGGAATGTTGTAGACGCTAGGACCGACCTCCTTGTCCCAACCAGCGACAATTATCCCGGCGGACACTCGGTCCTTGTTATCGTAACACAATTTCTCAAAGACACCAGCCGTAGTTGCGACGGAAGGAGGGGCGCCACGCATCTGGCTATTCTCAGATGCGTGTCAGAAGATGAGACTGAAAGCGATCGTTGGACGTACGTTGTCAGTTGGGAGTGCCAATGGACCATATCAGCTATGGCCTGTGTGTCGGCTGCTGACCCCGATCGACAACAGTATATGCGATCGTGGACGTGTGTGAGCTTGTCTGTGACACGATTGGCCTGTAAAAGATATCAGAGAAGAACAGGAACAAGAGAGGGACGACAGACGATGTAACTTCCGGTGGTTGTGCGACTATCTGCGCCGACGACGACGCCTCTGTCGAACTGGACGGCCATGATGGATGTCTGCGAGTGTCCATGTAGATAAAGAGGGTCTGTAAAGTGAAGAGAGACTTACGCCGAGGTTGACCTCGCCAGTTTTGAGTCTGTCCATGTCGATGCGATCCATTGTGATGACGGTCAAGATGTGAGCTGACGCGTCTCTCCTGGACGCGTGTACATCTCTCACCGCGATGGCCTCTCGACAACTGGGTACTCTCTACCGCGAATTGCAGCGCGCATTCGACGCACGCCCGACGGACCTCAATAAATGCGGCGCACTACTGGGCCAGCTCAAGGTACGTCGCGGGTCCACCCTCTTCAGCGACATGGTTCAAACGACACCAAGATCGGCTTGATTCAAACAGGCTTGCTCATTCCAACCGCAGAGGCAAGCTTGCAGGACTTGGTCGTCGCCCGTACGTGCCCAGCCTGATCCCCGTCCGCGTTGCCTCACCCTCACACAGGCGACATCCTCGAGATTGGTGCTTTCTGCAGTATACGGGCCAAAGACGTCCCCTCGTTTGACAGATACTTTTCGCAACTACAGACGTTTTATACCGACTTTAGGTCAGCCCATTCTCTCTCCTCTCTACCCGTCCCTCATGTCCTCCGCAGATCTGTTCTCCCCCCTTCGAAACGCGAGTTTCCCGTTCGCGGGCTGAACCTCATCCGCCTCCTCACCCAGAACAGAATCGCAGACTTTCACACCACCCTCGAATCCCTCCCTCTACCCGCTGATGAAATCAGTACTAATCCCTATATTGCCCACCCGGTCAACCTCGAACGGTGGCTCATGGAAGGTAGTTATTCCAAGGTATGGAATGCAAGGGAAGAGGCGCCCGCAGAAGAGTACAAGTTCTTTGTGAACAGTCTCATGGGAACAATTAGGTGTGTTACCCTCAGATAGCGCCGTCGCCGACGTTGACGGGTGCGATAGAAATGAGATTGCGAGTTGTGAAGAGTCGGCGTATGAGAGCCTTCCATTGAAAGACGCGGCCACCCTCCTCTTCTTCACTTCCCAATCTGACCTTTTGAAATTCGCACAAAAGGTGTGGTTGCTCAGCTGGTCACATCGTCGATACTAAAGTGAATTTCACAGCGAGGGTGGCAAGTAGATCTGACCGCGGGTCTCATCAAATTTGCACGCAAGAATGACGAGCAAATGGAAATTCCAAAACAGAAGCTCATTGCGGCGAACCTCGCGTATGCTCGCGAACTCGAGCAAATCGTGTAGACATAGTGTCCAATTAATTGATTCCGTTCAGCGCAATGTAACGGCGAGATACAGAGTACAAGGTTGTATTCGGCAACGCTACAAACACGCGAGTGACTACTCGAAATTCTCCAGTGCTTCCTTTGCTTTTCGTTCTGCCTCCGCCAGTAGGTCAACTGGGACGGGTACATGTAATCCGTTCGTCTCGCTACCTATCCACGACATTTCGAGCTCGAATTCTTTCTCCTTGTTGTCATCATGGACGAGGTATATTCTGGGACAGCATCAGCGGCTGGAGCGAGGTGAGGGATACAAAACGGACATTCTGGCGGCCTCCACGACTGCCTCCCGCGTAGAGAGCTCCGAGAGTTTGAGTTTCTCCAGCTCCGTCTTTGCCAATTGTCGTCCCTTGCCAATGGCCGCACCGTGGTATCCCTGATCGACACGTCAGCATACGTGTGCATTGCATCGAGGAGAGGACACACCAGGCAAACGCCGCTAGGCTCTACAACATGGAGCGATGGGCCAGTCTTGTCGACTCCCGCGAAGATGGTGCTGATACCAAACGGCCGGACAGACGAGTAGAGCGTGTACATTTGCGCATAGTGCGCCATGCGATCTGAAATGTACTGTGGGAAGTCAGTCAGAGGAACGAGCACGGTGGGACAGGCCCATACATACCTTGACGGTGGGTTGTTCTCTCATGTTATTGCGAAGGTTTGTACATTCGTTGCGTGCCCTGTTCGAGATATTGCGACCGTCTGCGAGGAGCCCTGCGGTAGCCTAGATATGATGGGTCCAAGGTATAAAAAGAGGTGGATAACTGGGCGCTTTACCATGCCAATATGTCTATCGACCGTCTGGATGCGTCGATTAGCTCCCGGAACAAGGAGCTTTGAATGGATGAGTTTCTCTACTGCAAGAACGACGCCGTCCTTGACTCGGAGGCCGATCGCAGTGCTAAACGACGTGATTTGTGAGTAGATCGGAGAGGGGACCGATGGATACATACCCCGAGTTCTCGACAGCCTTGTTAGCGTATTCGACCTGGATGGCATATATTTTAGCTGCAGGGGAGATCTGTGATGATGGCGCACCTGAAATATGCGACCGTCGGGCGAGTAAGTACTCGCTGAAAGATCGTAGCCTGTACCGATGGAAGTCATCGTGGTTAGTGTGCAAGGACAGTACTAGTTGTACGCGCAAGCCTGCGTCGCGTCCGTGAGAAAGTCGAACCGAACCAAGCCAGACGCGACGACGAACTGGCTCACCCTGCTCATCGTCTACCCCGACCACAACCACGCCATGGACCAAGCGGACGCCGTCGACTGGCACAGCCTCCTCGATGCTCACCCCATCTTTCATTCCAAGCCCCGTACAGAACAACATCCCGCCTCTGTGCATTCCGAGGATGGTTATGTCCCCTCGGGTCGCCGCCAACTCATGGCTCTGAAAGATGCAGATCTCATCGTTGCTGCAGACTCTGAACTCAGGATAACGTCGCTCTGGGACGCCAAGCTAGGCCGCGAGACAGGCAAGTCCTACAAGGTATGTAGAAGCACGCACACAGTCAGGCTCGACATACAAATCAATACCAGGTGCTCCACGTCCCAACCGTCGACTTTCAAATACACCAACTCGCACTGAACCCAAGTGGAAAGCTTCTCGCAGTCGCAGGTGCTTACCAGGTCGCGGTAGTCGTTTTACCCCGTGTCGGTTATACAAAGGTCGTTTCGTCTTCTATCGACTGCAAGTATGCACCATTCTCCGTTTGTTATGCCTTGGGTTGACCTTCATTATAGGGCGATCCAAGTGGGACAATTCTATCATGGCACCACATCCTCCGTGCCCATTGCCAAGGTTGACTGGCACCCATGGGGAGAGGCAGGATCGACGCTCATGGTTATGACTATGGATGGAAAACTCAGGCAAGCTATCATGGATATAACACCATTTTGGACTCGCTGACTTCCACCCTAGGGAGTACGACATCTCGATTGACTCAGAGGAACCCCAACAGGCGTTCTCCTTCATCCCGGAGAAGAAATCGGGGTCTTTCTTGGCCCAAGATCCTGCAGAACGCGAGGTCACTTCTTTCACTCTCGGAAAAGGGAGGGCTGATTGGGGCCCTTTGACCGTGTATGCCTTGACTCGCTCGGGAGATGTTTACGCCATCTGTCCCTATATGCCCCGCAACGCGTGAGTGTTCGTCGCTGTTATATTCACATATTACCAATCACGATCAAATCCAGTTCAGTCCCGTCTTCATTCATCCGCGCCCTCGAATGTTTTATCACCGCAAAGCAAGAATTTGTTTCACAAGACACGTCAACAGCCACGTCCAACCTCACGACTCTCTATGACTATCAACACAAATACGTTTCTGCGCTCATTAAACAACTTCCTCCAGGCAACGTGTTTGCTGTATCACGCTCTGTCCCCATGCATCCTCCAAATACCATCAAAAGCCAGCCTCTGAGACAGGGACCGTTCCTTCTCCAACCCTCTCCACGTGCGTTAGAGGGTAGCGAAGGGGGAGATGCAACGGACGTGATTTACATGGCTTTTGCGGACGATGGGGAGGAAGATCACGAAGGGGAGACAGAGAGACTCGGAATCATTGTCGTCACTTATCAGGATGGCAGGGCAGATGTTTACTTGGATGTCGAAAAGGTTGAAGCTCGGTGGGAGAGTAAACAAGTGGGCTTTCGTCTCGTTCTTGTTGTCTTATGGGGGATGCTGAATTTCATGTAGGAAAGGGGCAACGGACTTCCCATGTTCGCAGTATACGAGACGATCGACCTAGGTGTCATCTCCATGCTCAAGACACCATCATCGTCAGCCAACTCGCTACTGGATCTATTGCAAGGAAACCATCCCGTCATCCATCCCGACCCGATACATGATGACACTGTCTATATTTATCACGCTTTTGGTGTCCACTCGCTCGAGTTCGGGGATTTACTTCGCAGCCTAGCAACGGCCCTGCGTGCAGATGACGACGATGGTACAGCGTTGAGCGCCTTGCTTGAAAATCCGGTGGGGGCACATGTATCCCCTATTCTAAGCACGTTTTCCATTCAACGACGGTAAGTGGTGACGGAGCACACTTCCATGTGTTTCTGCTCACGTTTATTTCAAGGTGCTCTAACCCGGTGGTAGCCCTATGTGTACCCAACGATGTTTACCTCTCTTACAGTATTCTCATTCTTACTTCGGTCTTCCGACTTGCATCCTTCCCGCTGACCCTCCGCACGACCCTCTCCCAAGCAGTCGCACCCGAGCCATCGGTACCAAGCATTACCGTAGCCCCCACTTCCACAGAGCTCACTGCATCTGCGACCTTGGCTCCTAACAACCTGCTAACTCCGATAGATGGACCTCTTGCATACGTCTCTCTGCTCGGTACGGAACCATTCACACCACCAACCATATTAACCCATCCTGTGTCGCTTCCCCGGTTCTCGTCCGGAACGCCAGCGCGGGAATTCATGCTTACGCCAGATGTACTTCGTTTCCTCGGGACACAAGTATCATCGATAACGGCACACATAAGGGCAGTGCTACTAGCGCACAGAATCGTCGAGGATAGGGTTGGATTGCAAAAAGCAGAATTTGCAAGAATACAGGAAAAGTGCGGGGAAATGCTCCGCCTCATCGAGCTGTTGAAGGAACGAGTGAAGAATATACAAGGGGAAAAGGAGGAAGGGATCGAGGGAAGGGTGGATCGGGTCAAGGGGAAGCACAAGGAGTTGATGAGGAGAGCTGATAGGATTTTGCAGGCGCTGATGAACGGCGCATCACCTGAACTGAGTGAGTCCGAGACGAAATGGTTCGAGGAGCTGGGAAGGATGAAAGCAGAGGTCGCTGGTGCGGGCAAGTTCGACGAAGGATCGTTGAAGGCCAGGACCGCGCTGGTAAGTGGCAATCCATGTTGGTTGGATACTGACCGACTGCCTTGGTTCAGCTAAAGCGAGAGTATGAACGCATCATGCCGAGCTTGAAGGATGCCGCGGCGAAAGAAGAGCAACGAAGGAAGCTCGTTTCTGATAACTCGCGGTCGCTTGGTGCTTCGCAAGCGTTTGAGCTGGGGGAGCGGTCGAATACTGAGTACGCCCAACATTCAACGGCATGACACTATACTGACCGCCATCACACAGAAAAACCAAGATTGCAGAGCTGGAAAAGGAGATTGTAAAGTTGGCGTCGCAGATGCAAATATTGCTCGGTCGACCGCCTTCGCAACGAGAGGATGTGTGTACTTAGACAGGGGCTTGTCCCAATCAGTTAGCTCATATTCCAACTCCGACACGCGTGATGAGATTTCCTGTTGGACGCGTCGTGACAGCAGACGAGCATGTTCAGCACGCTCAAGACCAACACTGAAACAGAAAAGAAAGACTCGACTTCATGTCAGCTCGCTCGTTTCATGGTGTTCAGATAAACTTACCTCTCTACAGCATCCAGTCTGAATCTATTTGGACTAAAACCTCCAGCTCAAGCTCCAGCTGCGGCACCGTCCAGTCAGTTGTTGCCCCTTGCACATTGCCGCGCATCATTGAAATTTCTCAGCAAATTTGGGTACATCGCTGTTCGCACCAAAGGAGACTGATAAACCCAAGGATGGTAAGTTGTGCGCCCTGGAGATTCACAGTACTACAGCCACTCACCTCCGACAGTCGCTCCTCTCACGACTGCAATCTCCGTCCCTCCCCCATCTGCTCTGAGGGGTAAGACGATTGAAGAGATTGTAAACAAGTGGACAGCTGACCTGGACAGCCATGTCCGGGAGTTCAACAAGTTTGCCGGCGAGGTCGCAGTGTGGGACCGTGCCTTGATGGAAAATGGGAACAACGTAAGTGCATGCTCCACTTGGACGGGCGGCCTGGTTCGGGACCTGAGCCCCTTTTGCAGCTAGCTGCCATATACAGTCACGTCCTGGGCGTCGAACGGGAGCAGAGCGACATCGAGCAAGCACTCGACCATATCGAACAACAACAAAAAGATCTCTTATCGACGTTGGATGCCTATGAACGATCTGTAGGGGAAGTGCTCGGCGGGCAGGGAGGCAGCATTCGTGCTCTCGATACCGGCCCTGCGGACACGGAACGTGATAAAAAGTGCGTCTCTTGTTTTATTTTAAACGCCGTACGACTGCTGACTCGCTGTGGCACTTCCTGCGCACCAGTTACGTCCTCGCGACCGAGTTGCATTCACACCTCGATGATCTCTCCGGCTCTCTTACTCAGATGATCGATTCGGTCAATGCCCTTTCGATAACGCCGTCTGCCAACGGGTCTTCACATGGAAATGAGGATCCGATGGTACAAATCTCGCAGATCCTAAGCAGCCACCTAGAAAGTTTACAATGGATCGATGGGTCGGTGCGCGAGGTCGAGAGCAAAGTAAATGAAGTGGAGAAAAGGGTGCGCGATGCAGGCGTGAATGGCCACACACTGAGCAGCAGTACAGCCCACAAACAACGGGGTTTCGGTCTGTCTCGGTAACTAGACATTACCTATTCCGCGGATCTCTGTCATGAATTCCATATGATTAATTTGGTATCGCCTGTGCAGGGGGTACTCGTGGCTTCCTATCGAGAAAAATAGCTACATGTATGCGTGATTATCGTTCCGAGTCGTAAATAGCCGTAATCCGCGTAAGCATTGGAGTCAGTCGGCTCCTAGAAAAGCTGGGAAATGCGGAGAGCATGACGCATTGATCAGCGGTTCAGCGAACTGCGTGCTCGAATACGTTCGCCGTAGTAATAAATCCACACGGGGAACGGGATACCAAAGACAATGGCGAGTCCTGCGAGCAGCGAGTTCCCGCCACCATAACCGAGCTTGCTATACATCTGTGTTCCAAACAGGGGGAAAACGAACCCAAGGAAGGAACGAAACACCTGGAAAGTTCGTCAAGACCGTATTCATTCATAAACACGGAGATACGCACAGAAGCGGCCGCTAGCGCACTGGCAGAATACGTGAATGTATCGACGAGATACAGCTGGATCGGGAGGCTACGAGCATCCGCTGAGTTTAGAAGTGGCATTCACAGCCAAGACACTGGAAAACACGCACAACACAGTCATCAGTCCGAAACCATAGATTACAGTTCCGATGATGGGCATGATCCAGTGAAGTTCGGCTTGAGCTGACCAGCCGTACCAGCTAGGGACCATCAACGTGTGGGTGAAGCATGTGAAATATGTGAAATCCCCACTTACAATAATCCGATGGGGGCAAAGAAGGAACCAAATATGAGTGCCGGGACACGCATCTCAGGCTTTCCCTGTCCTCCGTTTCTCGCTGCCAACTTAGGGATCGGGTAAGTCAAAGATCTTAGCAGAAAGAAAGGGCGTACTCGATGATATATTTGATCCGATAGCCTAGCACCAAGTATGGCCGCTGAAAGGAAGCCCAATCCAAGACCAAGGTATGCCAAGCCCGCAATACCGACACTGAAGTGATACACCGTGGCAAACAGGTCTGAAAGAGAGTTTAAAGTTATGCTGGGCATAGGGACCAGTCAAGACATACCGGGGAATGTAGCGAACATCAAGTAATAGATGCCTGGTTGACACAGGTATCAGTCTCCTTCGATGACAAGCTTCATTTTGAGATTACCCACCATATATCCTAGAGGGTGGTCAGCTTATTCCTCTCAGAATTTGAAAACAGTGACTTACAGAGCCATGTATAAACTGAGAATGAAACAAATGAAGCTTCGAGTGAGCAGGATTACCGGTCGTTTCAGGTTGAGCCAGAGATAGCCCAATTTGTCCTGCGAGTCTGCGTTTGTGACTTCCTTCTCTAGATCACCGCTTGCACGAAGCCGCCCACGAATGACAGGCGCATACGTCTCTCTGAAAAGGGGAATCGCAAGGATAGAGGCAATGCCGCACAGGGCAACGATCACATAAAAAACGTATTCGATGCCTATCGTCTGAGCAATAAACCCACCCATGACAGGTCCAATTGCTGGGCCTAGACACAAGCATGAGCCGTAAACTTGTAGTGAAAAGTGGGATTACCGATCAGGGGGCCAAGGGTATATATTGCCATGGCAGATGCACGGTCCCTCTCTGCAAAGAGGTCACTTATAACGCCTCCACCACAGGCAATCGGCGCACTGCCAGCCAAGCCACCTACATAGCTTTAGCTGGGGCCTGGTGGGGGGCTGAATTGGAGACGCACTGAGGAAGCGGAAAGCAATAAAAGAGCCGGTGCTTGGTGCTAGAGCACAGCCCAGATTAAAGCAGAGAAACACTAGGTTGCTGATGTGCAACACCTAGTGGCTGTCAAGAGAGGGGATGCGTCAAAAGGAGTGAGGCATACCCAGGCGCGACCGTACATCTCAGAGAGAGGCCCCAGGAATAGAGGTCCGATGGCAAAGGACAGAAGGAAGATGCTGAGGGTCAATCCGAGAACTGTAGGATTTGTAATCCCATATTTTGAGGCAAGGTCTGGGAGGCCAGGCGCCATCATGGAACTGGCGAGAGGAGTAACAAGCGTGTACAAGGAGACCTATGAGAATCAAATGAGAGGAGACAGTGAAACTAGAAGTGGATACCAACGAGACATGTCGCCGTCCACTTCCTCGACGGAGACCAGTTTCGGGGATTGCTGGGGTTATGTTCCCAGTCATCCGTGTCCTCTATTTTGTCGTCGGAAACGACGGGCTGCTCTTGGCCTGGAACGGGGGGTATGTCAAGCTCACGGGTGCGTGTCTTGTGACCACCGACATGTGTGCACGACGATGCGATAGAGGCGGCGTCGTCTGCGACTGGCATTGGGCACTACAGAGGGTGAGAAGCAAGTGGGGGGAGTAAATTGTGAGCGGCGGCCATTTAAGAAAGGCACATGGACTGTATCGGCCGGGGTGACATGAATACTCATGACAATATTCCTGTCATTTGCAAGTATGCCATTACCAAATACGGAATCTCGGTGCTACTGATAATCAACCTCATCAATCATTGCATCATTACTACTTACTACACAACACTGTACCGTCCCGCCACTGCACTCGGGTTTCTCATCTCCGCTTGTAGAGCAGCAGCAGATGCCTCGATAAGCAGGCGTTTAATCTCTCGCACTGCTTGCTCGACCTGTAAAGCTCAACCGTCAGCCAGTGCCATCACTGCAGATCCATGACTCTCAACCTACCCTATATTCTTCATTCGACTCCACAAGTAAATGGAGCTTCGGTGGCCCTTCAGGAGGTGGTTCCTTGCCGGTCTCGTAATATATGCCTACACGTCAAGTCAGCTCCGACGCCTGAGACCAACCTGCCAACCGTTGATGTCACTCACCCTTGTTGGTGACCGACGCTCCGGTCATGTCGATGAGCTGTTGTGAGCATGAGTCAGTAAAAGTTCATGATTGTGGCGACTGATACGTACTTGGACCATCGTTTCCTTGTTCGTAACGCGCCATCTCGCTTTTTGAGGGTAGTCGTTGATGGGTATAATCGCATGGAAGTCCGTCGAGTCCGGATTCACCTTCCGACCTCCACTCTCTTCGTGCTGAATCTGAGACTGAAGAACGAGCTTCATAGCTTTCAGCTGGGCGTTGAGCTTGGCAACCACACTAAGTGCTTGCTTCTGAGCTGGCGAGTCCTTGCCGGCGCGATTAGCAGCGTCTTGTGCTGTTTTAATCTGCGCTTGTATCTTTTCCTCTTCTTTCGCGTGTGCGAGTCGTCGCGCGGCTGCGGCAGCTCCGGGGATGCCTAGAACACCCTTGGACGAGTCTGGCGCTGGACCACGCCTGATCTCCACCTTGAAGTTGCCGAAAGTCATGTCGTCGCCACCGGTAGCACCCGTCGATGCCTTCTGAGCTTCCTCCGTCTTCTCCTCTTCCGGCTCGCCGTATGCTTTTCGTTCCGCACGATCTTTGGCTTCCCGCTCCTTGTCGAGTCGGTCCAAGCCCTTGCCACCAAATCCAGATCCAGCCACTTGCGCTTTCCCGGTTTTGACTTTCTCCAAGAAACCTGTGCAAACGTCTCTAATCAATAAGAGAATACAAGGAGCTCATAAACATACCATTCGCGAGTTCCTCGAGCTCTTTGGGTGTCGCTGCATTGCTGGCTTTCAAAGCGCGATATATGTCGACAGAGTACCTCTCTTGCTCGGGGGTGATGAACGTGACGCACGTTCCCTTGTTTCCAGCACGTCCAGTCCTACCAGCACGATGCACGTAGTCCTCCATGTGATTGGGAGCATCGAAATTTATGACGAGTTTCAACTGCTTGACATCCAATCCACGAGCGGCAACAGATGTGGCAATGACGATAGGGACCACACCCGACTTGAAATCGGCAATAGTGGAATCGCGGTCGACCTGATCTTTACCTCCGTGGAGGGACATGCATAGATATCCCTTTCGCATGAGGTCACGTAACAAATTATCAGCAGCTTCCTGTCGATCCACAAAGATGAGCGTCCTGCATTCTGGATCTTCGTTATACATCTGTCCGAGGATTTCCAGCAGCCGGTTGAACTTGGTTTCCTCCGGGCGAACTTCCACAAGCTGTTCAATTTCTGCAGCAACAACCGAGCGACCCCCAACTGTGATTTCGAGGGGTTTCTGCAGGATCTTTCGGGCGAGGGAGTCCATCTGTTTCGGAAAGGTTGCGGAGAAGAGGACTGTTTGACGATCCGGTCGAATGTTGTTCACGATCTTCATCACCTGCGGTTCAAAACCCATGTCAAACATTCTGTCCGCTTCGTCAAGCACGACATAGGTGACCCGCTTCAAGTTCGTTACACGACCAGAGTTTGCTGTCAAAAGGTCTATCATGCGTCCTGGGGTACAGACGATTATTTCTGCGCCCTTCTTAAGCTCAGCAATCTGATCTTTGATCGGAGAACCACCATATGCACAAACGGCCTAAAAATTACAACGATCAGCATGTGAGCGAGTGGAAATGACACACTAGCGTACCCGCAAATTCATTACTCTCAAAAATGGTTTGCACTCCCGGTGAATTTGTACAGCAAGCTCGCGCGTGGGAGTCATGACTATCGCCAGAGGCCCTTCCATTTGCTCAAGAGGTCGTTGGTCTTTGATATGTCGGAAAAGGGGTAGAAGAAATGCAATTGTTTTGCCAGAACCTGTCTTGGCAACTCCAATAACGTCTCTCCCTGACATAATCGCAGGTATAGCTTGCGCCTGGATAGCGGTGGGTGCAGTGTAGTTAAGTCTTTTGATGACATCCAGACTGTGCCAGTTAAGTCAAGGCATACTCGTAGGGCAAAAAAACTACACACCAGCTTGCAGGGAGACCGAAGTGGCTCCATTTTGTAACAGGTCGAGGGCAGTCGACACCACGAATCTTGATACCATCTAGCTCGAGTCTCAAGAGATCGGCTTCTTCGTCTGTCATGGCGGCAATGTCCGGCGGAGGGACATAAAATTCCTTCCTGAAAGCCTCGTACTTTACGCGAGAGTGGTCGACGGCGGCGATGTCCTTCTTCTTTGCCTTCTTGGCGGCCAAAGCAAGAATGTCCTCCGGGTTCAATTCGGTAGCATCAAGTTCGTCCTCGACGACTGGTTCCACAACCTCTTCACCACCTTCTTCGGCCATACGCTCGTCAAGCCGAACGCGAGAGAAGCCGCGATCGCCATTCATTTTCAGCAGGTCTTCCTCGTTGACTTTCTTCACTTCCTCTTTTACACCGCTCATGAAGGCGTCAAGAGGGTCTAATTCCTCGTCCTCTTCCATGGCGTCTGCAGCCTTGTTTTTCAGTGCCTGATCCATTCGATTTGCTTCCTCGTCGTCGTCATCGACTTCAAGGTCACCGACACTGGCCTCTCCATCAGCCATGGTCATATCGACAGCAGGCATGTCACCAAGAGTTTCTAGCTTGCGCTTAGTCTCCTCAGAGTCGTCCATCACAGCCGCAGCGGCTTTCGACGCTCTCAAAACTTCTGGTTTCAATGGAAGCCCTTTCAGACCAAGCCCATTCAACGCTGTGCGGTCTATTGACGTCCCAAGTTTCGCGGGCGTTGGAGCCGGGGGTGCTACAGGGGCAAGATCAAGTGGTGTGAAATCTTGCTAGACAAACAATATAGCGACTAAGACTAACCTGGTGCAGACTTGCCAGCGAGTGCCATAGCCTTCGCTTTCGCTTCGTCGAGCGCCTTTTTAGCTTCCCGCTCCTTCTTCCAAGCCTCGAGTTTCGCTCGTTTAGCCTTCAATTTATCGTCTTCGGGTGCTGGAGGAGGCGTGACCGCAGCTTCGGAAGTGACCTTTGCTGCAACTGGCGAAAGAGGTCGACGATCACGATCCCTACGGTCAGGTGAGCGAGAGGACCGCCTGTCGTCCCGCCGGTCCTCTCTTCTATCACCCCGATGGCTGTCTCTTCGTCGGTCATCCCGGTAACGGTCATCCCGGTAGCGTTCTCTGTCTCTGTCTCTGTCTCTGTCTCTATCCCTTGCCCGGTCTCTGTCTCTGTCCCTATCTCTGTCCCTGTCCCTGTCCCTGTCCCTATCCCTATCCCTGTCTCTATCTCTATCCCTCTCGTCGTCGTATCTCCTGCTGGGTCTTTGGGTATTCCGCCTAGTTGGCGAAGGGGACCGAGGTGAACGGTGAGAAGGTCTTACCCTTTTGTTTGAGCTATCTGGAGAATATGATCTCTCCCTGCGCGCCATGGATAGGAAAAAAGTGGAAGAATGTGGAGAAGCAAAGTGGTGGCACGGAAAAGGTGTTGTTTGGTTTTATTAGGATCGCAAGCCTTCGACTCCGTGTATTACGTAAAAACCAGTTGCGTCATCCTCTTTTATGGCGAGCGACATCCTCGATCCAGCTGCACTGACGACGCAGCTCGTGACTCTCCTCCCAGAGTCTAACAAACGTATTGCTTCTCCTCACGATGGACTGGCTGCTCTCGTCCATACGATATTCACTACACTCGGGTTCCGCTTGATCGCGATCGACGACACATCGTCAGCAAGAACCTTCCAAGATAATGTCATGCCTGAGGACTGGAACACAAAGGGACAGACAGACTACGTTCTGAGATATAAACACGAGCAAAGTAGCCTCGAATATCTTGTGAAAGTCGTCAAACTCGGTCAGCGGACGCTGATCAATGCCATTGCCCTCGAAGTATGCTCTAGTCATCCCTGCATGAACCTTTGCTTGACGTTGCTTCAGAGCGATAAATCGGCATCGCTGGATATATCTACCAATGACTTCACTTCGCCTTCGTTCTATCCCTACGATGCCTCCAAAGCGGATGCGCCACCTCTTGTCCACGGCTTCATATCCTCGAATCGCATCGCAGATTTTGTCGCGCAGTTAAAGCTCAAAATTGTACAGAAACTCGTTCCAGGACTCAGGAAGGAAGGCTATACGGAAGAGGCTGAAGAAGTTTCCACAAGTGCGACATCCGCTAACGCTCCACAGGCTGCTCGCCCCCCTCGTCCGAGACCTGTCACACCTCCTTTCCCTGAGGCTATTCCTTATAATTTACCTCCAAACCAACGCCCGTACAATCCATTGGAGATTGGAAGAAGGGATCTAGATCCCTTCGGAGCTGATGCATTTGCGCCTCCCTCCCTGTTCCCGCCTCATAGAGGTGACGGGATGTATGTTGGACCCGGCCATCCCATTTTTGGCTCGCGGTCGCCGGGACGCAACCCAGACGCTCCCAGGGGGCCATGGGGTGGTGATGGGTACTTACCTCCCTTAGGGGCACCACCTGGGGCTCGCTTCGACCCTGTAGGACCGGACCCCAACAACCCATTGAGACTCACATTCGGCAGAAGGCCGCCTAGGGGCGGGTTTAACACGGGAGAGCCTGACAATGATGAATTTATGCCTCCCGGAGCGGTACGCATCTGTTGCCATTTGTTTGACATAACGCTAAACCTTTTCTCAGGGCGATATGTTCATGTAAGGGGTTTGCTTTGCGGTGAATATGGAAGCGGATAGCAGTATTCTGAAAGGCGGGACTGTGTATGTACCATGTATGTTTTGTCCTCGTAGCCGAAGCTCGTTGCTGTGTACATGAGTTCAGACTACCGACCGAAAGCGGTAAGCTCACTGCGGTATATAAGGGCCAATCGTCCGAACGCCCTGTCATTCCCCAGTCCTACTTCCTAACACTTATTCCGTCTCAACGCCCTTAACAGTATGGGTCCTATGAGGGCTAGCAGTCCCCAGTCTCCGACCTCTCCAACCCGCGCCAAAAAAGCGACAGCACCAGTGGGCTTCAGGGTAACACCGAAGCCAAAGCCGAGACCCATTGCAGAGATGTCCGCGAGAGAGCTGCACGACCAGCACGATCGCAACGAAAGACTGCTTTCTTCATCGTAGGTCTATTTATCCGTATGCACCCACCCTGTTCCGTGGCTATTCTGAGGATCCTCGGGCTGACCATACATACACACACGTTTCCGCTCCAGGATCGTTTCCACCTCTTCCCTGGTCCAGCGAGTCTCCGTCGAGCAGACAGCTATAGAAGCACGATTGCTGGAGCTCGAAGGCATCGAAGAAATTCGCAATGGTCTTAAGAACACAAATATCAACTCCGACGAGATAATGCCTGTCGACGTGCAGACCGAGCCTCGCGTCATTGACGCTAAACGGCGGGCACTGTCCCGATATGTACGTCCATGTAACTACGCAACTTGACCTGGCGACTCATGTCCTTTGTGCTAGTCCCCGTTGACGTCCAACAATGCAAACCACCAGGTTGGATCTCTCAGTTTGCAAGAGGCGGTGGAGCTGGAACAGCGTGCACATGCTATTGACTTGGAGAGGCAACAACGCTCAGATAACAGGAAAAGACGTATCGGCTTGCCGGTCAAAGGGGAGCTGCTATCCAGGCAGGAAATGGATGCTCGTATATGGGCGTTCATGTCGGTATCGCTTGCATTCGTTTTCGAAAAACCAATCTGAAAAGATTTGTAGGAACTATAAGCCAACTGACTCTGACCTTGAAGATATGGAGGAGGATGATTCAGATGATGACGACCCCTCGACTTGGTTTGAAGATGATCAAGACGACGGGATCAAGGGTCAAGACATTATTCCACCAGACATGGAAGACTTGTCCACTGTCATACGAGTGGACGAGAGTCGCATACGTTACAGTACTTTCTACGAACCGCGAGATGGCGATTGACAGTAGCATGTATAGTTATGTATTCATAGTTTGTATTCCATGTTGTTATCAGCGGGAGTGCGAGTGACGATTAGCGTGTATGAACAGGACAGCTGCGACCGCGCTGCAACCAAGATGATAAACATGCTGGGAGTCGACGTGAGTTGCATTCTTTTAGGGGTCACAAGTGGTTCTCACCGTTGTGGAAGCTACAGAAACAACTCAGCCGTGCAACTTCGGAACCTTTTGTAAATTCCTCCAGACAGATGACGCCTAAGTAACATGAGTGAGAAATGAAAAATCAACCGTGAACGACTTACATTCAACCCCAACCAAGGCACTTTCAGCTGGAAGTTCATACACAAGGTACTTGATCGTCTGGGGAGCAGAGCGAGCTCCACCATCCAGGCACCTCTTAACGTGGGCTTCCTGATCCGCTGGACCATCAAAAGACGAAAGATTCGTTCCGCAGACAGGACAGCTACGGGAACTGAGCCAACCGCCAACTATAAAAAGTATCGAGGCTTACTCTGCGAGGTCGCTCAATTGTGAGGTAGAATTCTGTCGTGTGAGCTGGCCAGGTGCCATTAACCTCCCTCGATCAACTACGATGCGTTCCACAGCAGAAGATGCTCTTGCCGGGGTACTCGTATTGCGTTGATCAAAACAAGACTGACAAACACGTTGAGACGAGGATCCTGCAGTGGTCACTGGAGAGGTGGGATCTTGCACGATCTCAGATGGTTCAAGGAGGACTCTGTGGCAAGAGCATCGGTCACAGAATATACGTCCACATCGTCGACAGTGCTATAAATTCAAGTTGAATAATCACCGTTCATGATGACTTGGAGGTACGTACATGCTAGCGAAAGAAAGAAAAATTAGAATTCAGTGATGTCACATGACATTGAGACTTACTCTTCTCAGAATAAAACCAAAGCGGCGTTGGCAGTCGTTGCAAGCATGCACTGCATCATCCCGTTCCCACTGTACATGGGGTGAAAGGGTCATCTTCTGAGGAGCTTCACGAGTGGGGACTCGGAACTCGGGTGCTTGAGACAAGTCAGGCGTAAGATCTCGAGGGATCGGAGGGCGGGAAGAGTGCTGGGTTGATCCGGATCTGACAGAAGGTGTATGGATCGTGAGAGGAGAGTACCCTGGATAGCGGAAAACTTCATCGTGGTCGTCCTCGTCGTCACCATCGCCACCATCATCAAATTCGTCGTCCGAGCTTGAGTTCAGAAGACCCTGAGCACCTGCAGACAGTCTACATCGTTCTAGCTCTCTGCTGTATGCATTTAACAAGACCTCAGCATGTATTTTCCGTTCCTTATCGTCGTCGCCTGTTGAATGCATGAGCAAGATCGAATGATCGCCCGGTAAAACTTACTCAAAATTCCCTGTCGTAGTTCGCTTGTCGCCCGTTCGAGTTTGGCGATAGCACGACGAGTTTCAACGGCAGTCCGAGCTTCGTCGTTGCTCTCCGACCGATTTCCGACAAGATAGCGCGCACGCGCCACGTAGTCTTGTGCGGAAGATAGTCGGTTGGGGCGCATTGGCCCGAGTTCCTGCCCCTCTTCGTCTCCTTCCTCGCGCCCTCCATCGCTTCTGTGCGGAATCAGAGATCCATCATGGGCAAGATCGTACATGGCCCCGTCAGGCTCCATGAAGGGCAGAGGAGGGAAAAGTCTACGGCGCATGACACGGACCCAGCGTCTGCGACGCACCCACGTGTTCGTATGTGAGGGTATAGAAGACAAGGAACTGCTGCTGCTTCCGCGTCCGTGATTTCGTGACGGGGAAGCCAAACCAGCTGTCACAAGCCCATTTCCGGATAAAAGGCGTACGAGCTGTGATGGTGGCTCGGGTAACCAGACATCATCTAGAGCGCTAAAGCTCTGCGCATACTGCCAGCCACCATCGGGGCTCACTCTTGGGTGGGTGTCGTCAATAACCCAATCAGATCTGTTGAACTGGTTGCTATATATAAGTATCCAACCAAAAACAAAATACACTTACAGCCAAAAGTGACTTCGCTCAGCACCTTCTGATATGGGGGTGTCCCGGCGAGAAGCATTTGGTAACACGTAAGGATCGGATGCAAGAGGAAGTTGCACATCACTACGCCACGAAGCCACCAATTTTGCCCCTGTGCCTTCATCGGGAGAAGGAAGCCTCAGCTCGAAAGGTGCAGAACAACCACGTGCTCCTAGTCCAGATGCAGAAAACTTGGACCGTCCTCCCGAAACCGCAAGCGTCTTCAAACGAGTATCGAGACGTTGGTTTTCGTACAGGACCAAAGGCACGGTGGTGTGCACACACAATGGATTGTATGTTGCAGTTGTACCGCGCCACCGCTCTGCCTCGGCTTTTTGCAGGATCTAACGGATTGCATGAGATTGTAAAGCATGAAGGTTGCGTGTATTGTACCTCGCATATCCACACTTCAAATACAGAAGCGGCGACGTCGTACGCTGTCTCACCCCAGTTATTTCGCACCAGCGGGTCTGCAGCTTGTCTGGACAACAAGTACGTGACAACCGGAAGATGCCCTTTCGAAGCTGCATTCACTGGGGAAAGCATTAGTAGGAGCGACGGGGACAAAAATGAGAAACGACTCACTAAGAGGAGTCCAGCCTCCCTTATTGCGAAGGTCGACACCACGCACCCTACCTACTTCAGTCGCAGCGCCACCACTTTCACAGAGCCATCGTACAATATCCAGATAGCCCTAGAAAGAGAGTGAGGAATCTGCTGCGCGTCATTTGAAAGATAGTCACCTTTGAGCAAGCGTTGTGCAATGCGGTCCATCCATCTGCATCACGTGCGTGAACGTCGGCTTTGTTGGATAACAAATACTGAATGATCGACATGTGACCATTTAACGCAGCTTTGAGTAATGCAGTCTAACTCAGGTCAGTGAAGGACACAGTGAACAAACAAGAGGGTGCTAACCTCGCCTTCACGGTCTTCCAAGTCCGGCATCGCACCGCAGTCTTCAATGACTGGCAAGACATGATCATAAAGGTGGTGCGAGAGGTTGAGGAACATCCAGTACTCACGCCACTTGACAATGTCAAGATATCCGCGACTTGCAGCAGCATGAAGTGCAGTGAAACCCGTGCGTGAAGAAGCATCATTGGCTAATGCGAACGCCTCCAGATGACCGCCCTGGAGCGCGGTAGCAAACAACTTTTTCAGTAAAACGAGGTCGCCTTGAGAAGCCGCAGCAGACAAGGCCTCAAGCTGGGCGGGTGATGGATGAGATGGGGCCTGGGCTGGGGGCGGAGACGAAAGCAAACTTGGAGAAGTTTCAACCAAGTTAGTTTCTTCCAGAGCAGAATCCAGCTCAGCTTCCAAAGCGTGTTCTGGTAAACTATCGTCGGAAGCAATCAGAAAATCTTGATGGGCTATGTTCACAGAGGTGTCGGGGTAGACAAACTCGTCGTCGTCGTCGACGTGGTCGTCACCATCATTGTGGCCGTCTGCCACGGGATAAGTGAAAACCTCTTCCTCGTCACTGTCAGCCGAAGAAGTGACATCAGTCGGCGTCAGGGACGGTTGGGTGTCTGACAGGGCAGATCTGGGGTGTTGTGAGAAAGGAAGAGGTGTGTGTATGCGCAGGACGTACTCTTCGATGGGCCCCAGAAAATGGTTGTCCATGGACGCGTCGAGTAAAGTTGGAGGACCAACAGAGGCGAATTAGAATCGTGTGAACAAACGTCCAAATATGGACATGTGGAAGATCATCGCGATCAGATGGGCCTTCAAGGTAGTGTGATGACATGTCCCTCAGTTGTCGCGTCTGTACTGTCCCAGCTCGGTTCAGTTCGGACTCGGTTGTCGTCGGTTCGGTTTCAAGTCGGTGCTCGTCCGATCTCTTCCAGCCCCACAATGGCCCCCAACGCCGTTCGCTCCAATCTCATCCCCTTCTCGTCCCGTCTCTTCGATGGCCGTGCATTGGCTCAGGATGTCTGGTCGATTTTCAAGTGCGTTCCTTTGTCCTCTTTCTCCCTCATCTCATCCCTCCTCAGCGCCGCCAACCTCCCTCACGACTGTATCAATCTTGGCCAAGGGTACATGAACTTCCCCCCGCCTCCTTGGATCGTCGAGGCTGCAGATCAGGCACTCAAGCAGACTTTACCTAACCACTACTCCCACCCGAAAGGTCGCATTCGCCTGCGCGAAGCCATCAAAAAATTTTACGAACCCTCCTTCAAAAGGTCCCTCGACGTCGAGACCGAGATTATAGTCACCAGTGGTGCCAATGAGGGTACCGTCCTGTACTCCGTCTCCTGATCTGTATTTATTCCCTACCAGGTCAATACTCTGTATTCACCGCGTTCTTGGAGCAGGGCGACGAGGTCATAATGTTCGAGCCCTTCTTCGATCAATACCTTCCTTCGGTCACTTTCAATGGCGGAAAACCCGTTTATGTTCCCTTGCATCCTGACCTATCCAGCGAGAAACCGAACAGCAGCGACTGGAGGATCGACTTTGATGAATTGCGGTATGTACCACTCGTTCCCCATTTTCCTCTTTCTAACCACTTCATAGCCGCTCCATCACCCCTCGAGCCAAAATGATAATCATCAATACTCCCCACAATCCGATCGGCAAGGTTTTCTCTAAGGAAGAACTTGAAAAGATAGCTGTCATCGCAGAAGAGTTCAACTTGCTAGTCATGGCAGACGAAGTGGTACGCGAATCTTGTTTAGCGCCGCTCCCAACCGGCTGATCATCCAACTCAAAGTACGACTGCCTTCTCTATGACGGAAAGGAACATGTTCGATTCGCAAATCTCCCGGGTATGTGGGACAGGACAGTCACCGTCCTCTCCGCCGGAAGTGAGTCTAAACAGAATAGATGCCTCTTGATCCTCATAGTTTATTCCCCAGAGGCTTTCGCCGCCACTGGTTGGCGCGTTGGCTGGCTCATCGGCCCAGAGTACATCATCAAACCCACTCTCGCAGCCTGCACGCGCATCGTGTTCTGCACCAATTCACCCTTACAAGAGGCGGTGGCAAGCGGGCTTGAACAAGCTCGATCTCGTAAATTCTTTGAAACTCAGGTCACGGAATACCAGGAGAGGCGCGATATCTTACTTGCGGCATTCGATAGAGCCGGCTTGAAGTATAGCCTTCCCGAGGGTACCTATTTCGTGCTGGTGGTGAGGATGGCTGAAAAATGTTGGCGGCTTTTCTTTGATTTATTGTGTCGCAGGATATTTCCAAACTGAAGTACCCGGAAGACTACCCCTTCCCGGAATCTGTGCAGGGTCGGGGTAAGGACTTCAAGTATGTGGCATAGTCATCTATTTTCATCCATTCACGCTCATGTTTTGTTAGAGCTTGTTGGTTCATAGCCATGGAGATCGGCGTTTCTTCCATCCCTGTTAGCGAGGTGAGTCAAGCACCGGACTCACGTTGTTGGTTGCTCAGTTGACTACTCTAGTTCTACTGTGAGGAACATTGCAACATTGGCGAGAGTTACGCACGTTTCTCCTTCTGCAAAGACGTAGACACGCTCAGGCAGGCCGGAGAACGACTCCAGGCCTTGACCAAGTATATCCCCTAGATAAGCATCATAACCGCCGTCTCATAGATTTGATTCTGTAACAAGCGTCTATTATTGTTAACTTGAAATACAAGCTCATTCTCCGAATTCCATCTGCAGTCTCTTCGTCTAATTGCGTTCAAACCCATCAACTATGCGGGACAATGCCTCGGCTTCGGAGGGGTCGGGACCAAGGCCGTAGTAGGTCGGGTTCTTCATCATCCGCCGAGCAAGGAACGTCAAGGAGAGCGCATCCACCCCGTCCTGTTTACTGCGTATCGTACCGTCCTTTCTCCTCTCTTCATACCACTTTCCCAAAACTTCTGTTTCCAACAGTTGTGACTCCAATGGCAGTCCATCTTCGTTGAGCAACTTGTTGAACATTTCTACGGCTTCCGCCGGACAGAACAGCACAAAGTGCCCGACTCCATCCTGCCGGACAGCGTGGCTTTGCATCTGTACGACATCTCCGATCGTGTAGTCTCTCAGCCGTCGTTCGGATTTGCTAGGATCGCCTTGTATATATTGGGTGCCCATGGCCACAACGACCCCTGCTCGCACGGGAAGACTCCAACAAGCCTCAAGAGGAGCTATCAGGAGTTTGACAATTCCCTCGGCGAAGAGTTCAAGAACCAGATTGCGGTCTGATTTTGGGATCCCGTGATGAAACACCCCTACGCCTCTTGATACGAAGTTGACTAGCGTTGCATCTTGCATCCTCACAAGGTAGTCTTCGACAAGAATTGGAGAAACGGATTCTGGGAGGAACCCTCTCTCAGAGAACGAGGTCAACGCACATTGCGTGATCAAGTCCTGTGCTACACTTTGGCAGTGGCTACGAGAGGGGACAAACACGATCCCAGAGTCACCTGTATGGATGCCCCGGATAGCTGTATAAACGGGTTTCGCGAGCGCCTTGAAAAGTGCGCCTGAGTGCGATATTGTGTATGGCTGAATGGAGCACGTCAGCGATTGCTCACGATCCCTAGGCAGGAAGCTATGAAGTCCCATTGACTCCACACCTAACCACGACGCTAGGTCCGTGGGGTCAATGAGCGACCTCGTGAGACCAATGCTTCGGGTTGGGAAACGCTCCGTTACGTGTTTTGTAAGAGCGATCGCAAGTTCGTAGGAAGCGTCCATTTGATCTAGGTCCTCATACAGAATGACTTGAGGATGACTTTGAATTGAGGTTGGACCAGTGATGTTAAAGCTTCCGAGGAGATTCGCCGCAGAGGTCACCCTTATTAATTTGCCGTTCGGTGAGGTGAATGAGTTGGTGCCAATCGAGTATTCCGATCCAACACGCATAACACCAGATATAAAGCGCATCTCTGATATCGTTTTTGTTGCTGCCTTGCCGTTCGGAACAACGATAAGAACCCAGGAAGGTGAAGATGACTTGAGCAATGTTTTCCTAAAGGGCGTTTATATCATTGGCATGGAAACATATGGCTTCTCGTACCAAACGGCTATATGCGCCAGAAAAGTCTTCCCGCAACTCGAGGGTGCGGAAAACAGGATATTCAACTTTGTATTCACGAGAGCCCAGAATACCTGGGTCTGGATTGCGTTGAGCTCGCGAAAGTGAGAAAGGCGATTTTCCAGCGCGGGAAGGCGTATCGAAGAAAGAGGGAGGAAACCGACATCCAACCGTCGTATGTGTGTATGGCAAGCAGCGGGCATGGTCATGCAGTCCAGTTGTACAGATAGTTCATTATCTGCCCCTAACCACTTGTCAGAAACGAGTCGAATGGTAACTGACGGCGGCAAGGTATCTGCAGATATTGAGATTATGAACTCAACGTCCAGAGATTTTGTTGATTCCCGGAGCAGGATCTGCGCCAACTGAAGTATGGTCTTTCCTTCGTGGTCTTCCACCCATAACCAGAATGACTCGATAGCTCCATGCAATTTAGGGCTCCAATCGAAGGCACGGATCACTGTGACGACAATCTTCAATATATCAGGACCAAGTGGGCGCAAGGAACATTCCAGTTCAAGAGAAGGGAACTGTTTGGCTGCGGTGAGTAGCGCTCGACCTTGGTATTCATTGAGCCGGATAAGGTTTCCTAGTTCAGCGGCTGTAAAGGTGGCGAGCTCTGCAGGATGGTACTCCGTACGCGATTCGTCGAGGCCATATAGGATCTCCGCCTTCAAATTAAATTGCTTTAGCGGCTCTTCGTAAGGCCACATACGTTTTTCGACAGCTTTGCTCATCCCCATAAGTGTAGTTGTTGCATTGGCCCATTTTCGGCTGACCGCAATTTCTAGTAGAGCTCGCACAATACGGCCACCATTCTGAGCTACGTATGCGGTGTCCGACACCAATGCGAAGTCTTGAATGGGAAGGTTGGAGATGAAACTTTGCAAAAGTATATTGACTTTCCCTTGACTAGTGTCGGTGCCACCCTATGCTACCAATAAGCATGCGAGCGCCTGACAAGCCCATCTACTTACCCGAACATCGCAAGGAATGGACTCCATCAATTGCTTCAGTTCTTTAACCTCCGATTCTCTGATTTGGATCTGATCAAACTGTGACGGAGTTGTCACTGGTATCACAATGTGTGCATCTCCGAAGAAATGACACACCTCGGTACTCTTACTGAGCATGTCCAAAATATCTGCCTCAGTCATCTGTGCCCTGAATAGCGTATGGAAGATCTCGATTGATTGATGGCGAATATAGTACTTGGCGGCGATTCTGCCAACGTCCTTGATAGTAAACGTATTGCCATCAGCGTTAAAGTCGATCATGGACAGATTTGCGAGTTTGCGTGCTGATAACTCAATCAGCTCTGCTCGCCGGTGAAGAAGATCAGGGTCGTTGATCAACGTTTCTCGTAATATGCCTTCTCGATGGTGAGTCATAGCACTCGAGTCTTAGAGTCGTCCTTACCGTACTGCATAGGATTCTTGCGCATTCTTACGAAAAGATACGTGTATCCAAGCCAACGCACGCCTTCTGGGACGCTGGCAACAGTCCCGAGGGCGATCTCCCCATTCAGTGCGTCCATCATGCCTACCTGGAATCTGCTCAAGTTGAGTGTCCCGCTCGAGCATAAGTGGAACGGGAACTGACTGTGATTCGATTGGATTCTGAGAGCTCTCGTCAGCATACTTATTGACAGCCGCAGAAGGAAGTTTGTTCGCTCACCTGCGAAGCAACAGCATCAAGGTAATGTGTAAGTTTGTCATCCGTCGTACAGATATATCCTTCACCACTGCTTTCCAACCCAGGGCGCCCAGCACGACCGAAAACTTGCAGGACGTCCAAAACGGAAAGATCCACGAATGTGCCTTTCCCACTATCATATATTTGCGTGCCCTTGATGAGAACTATGGTACCTTTGTCGGCGTCATCCAGTAAGTCTGATTCAGTACACACCTGCATGCGCAGGTAGGTTGACTCCCCATGCCAAAGTGGCAGTACAACATAAAACCTTGCATAGCATCAATCATTGTTGGAATAATTGCTGATCTCTCGCACCTTGATTACCCTTTCCTGAAACATCCTTTCCATCAAGTTACGATCAGATCGCAACATCCCAGCGTGGTGGATACCAAAGCCGTCGTCAAAAAGTTGCTTCATCTCTTTGTTTTGTGACTCGCCAATGTTCCTGCGGAAGATGTCCCACCGAGGATGGTCTTGACAGCTATAGTCATCTAGCGTACCCTCTGTGGCAGCGGCATCTTTGAGAGCGCGGGCGGCATTAACGGTTTCCTTGCGTGCATGGACAAACACCATGACTTGATGACCTTGACGAACTAGTTCTGATACCTTCTCGAATGTGACGCGGTCAAGATTCCTTTTCGATTGCTGACTCCCGGGTTTGCCTCGAATGCCAATGAAGTGCTGCTCTAATGGAACCGGTCGGAAGGAGGAATCGAAATAGAATAGACCAGTGTATCGAGAGACACTAAATAAATCCAAGTCAACAACGCCTACATTACGTTTAAATGTCACTGACCTCAGGAACTCAGCGACATCAATGTAATTTGGAAGAGTGGCACTCAATCCTACAATCCGGATGATGGATTGACTGGATTCTACCTTTACAAGTTCCAAGTCTGTCGTAAAATTGATTGACCAGCCACTCACCTGGCGTAGAGTTCGAGCGACGATGGTCTCGATCACAGCACCTCGTTCCTCGTTGAGTAGATGTACTTCATCAATGATGAGAAGTTTCAATCTCTACCAGGGTTGCTCAATCATGTCGGCTCGGCGGGTCGAATGAAAAGAACGTACAGATGCGAGTTCACCTTCGCCTGTCGGCTTCCGAGTGACCACGTCCCATTTCTCAGGTGTAGTGACGATAATTTGGGTCTCCGCAATCTCAGCCTTTGTGAGTTGCATGTCGCCTACACGAGTAGATTGTTCCGCTTTGCATTGTCCAGAAGGTATTTGGAAGGAACTGACCAGTCAATTCTCTCACTTGGATTGACAACCATTTCAGGCGTCTGCCGAGTTTCTGGACAATCTCTGAAGCCAAAGCTTTCATCGGTGCTCTGCCGGTGCGCTCTGCTATAAGTGTATTTAGAATTGAGAGATCGTCTGGACTGACACGTATATAATCTTAAAGCCGTCACGATTTATGGACGCTCGCAGAGGCGATCCTGGAGCAATAGTCGACTTATGCTGATCTAAGACACGCAAGATGGTCAACATGGCGACATCGGTTTTACCCTTGTTCACGCGAACCATTAGCTTTCAAGGCATTTGATCACCAGACTGCTTACAGCACCAGTTGGAGCTATAGGACATCGATCAGAGACTGAGACAATCAGTCTGACGCAAACGCTTACCGCAAACGAGCATGTTCTCATTGGAACCGTAAGCAGTGGGGTATACAATAGATTGTATTCTATTCAGAGATGTATATCCCTGGTGAATTTGGAGTTGAGTAAACTTTGATTTGGGTACATGAAGTCGCTTACCGGAAATGACCCTCGAGCTAGCTCATCGAGATCAGAGACAGGTATAAGGTGTTCGGAATCTCGCGGCGGAACCGTTTTAGCTGGAGGTATGACTACTTCTTCGTAATCCTGAAGAAAATATGAGGCAGGATGCGAGAAACGACCTTGCAAGAACCCACCTCATAATCATGTCTTGTAGTTCCAATGGGTAGCATATACTTGCTTCCGTACTGTGACAAAATGCTTCCACCACCGATATTAGACCAAGAAGTATAGACATGGGGCAAAACTTCGGGGGCTGCTTGCTGATGGATGTTAGCAGCTGGACAGTATGTCAGAGAGCGAAACTCACCGCGGTTCCTGTGAATAGAGGACGCGCAGAATTCGCCTTCAACGTTTCCTCAACACGACGTCGAGCATCCTCCGGCGCAAGACTAACCGGGATTCCCACTGACGAGGTTTACTGGTCAGCGTGATACGACAAAAAAGAGATCCTTACTTGACGACTGAGATTTTGTGCCATTTTCCTCCGGTTCCTTCCTCGAGTCCAAGTAATGGGAGAGCTGTAGAATACGAAATGCGCAAATGACGGAGCACAAAAGTAGTGATGGGGCTTACGTCTTTTGCAGCTGAAAGGCGCGATCCTAGCAAGTCCATGACCAATTCGATATGGTCAAAACCCACGAGCTCAGCGACTTCACTTGAGATCTCGTCGTTCGTGCGTGAGCTGGAGAGCAGATCCACCAGGACTTGTAGTGCATGATGAGAGCCAGATTCGCTAGTTTACCTGGTGATTCAGCCGCTCTAGAAGCTGCTCCCAAAGAGGAACACACTTGAGTATTCTTTGATAAACGATATTGACAGCGGGGGCCTCGGTACCCCGGGAGAAGACATCCAGAACGGTAGGCCACGGCTCGTCCTCTGGATCGTCTTCAAAGACTCGGGACAGTTCATCTACACGTCCGATCGTTCAAAAGTTGTATATCGAAGCCGATGAAAAGAGCTTGCATACCTCCATGGTCAAACGTTTTGGGACTAATGGCTCGTTAGCATAAATAGTTGATCGAGAGCTCCAAATGCCTGTACCTAGTCCAATCGACAAGAACTTGTAAATTCAAGTCAGAGCGCGGACTTCGAGAAGTGGTCAGGGAGTCGATGTATTGTGCAAAGTCGGTCATCGTATTCGTGCAAGTCGTACAAGTCGATCGTCGCGTTGACGCGACCGTGGGACGAAAACAAGACCCCTATTGAGCTCAAAGTTTGCAAAATACATATTGTGTGCGCTCTTTGACTCTGAAATCTATCATCTAGTGGTATGGCCCCCTGAGGCAGTCCCTAATCTAACACGGAACCCAAATACCAGTAGACAACCAAACTTCTTTACATTCTGAATATTATCTCTTTCGATAGTTCCGCGCCGAGGACGCGTAAACAACCCACGATTTCCTCGCGAGTATAATCGACCTTCCATCCCAAGGACATCTATCTAGTGATCAGTGAACAAGCCAAGCGAAAACAATTGGTCCATACGACCACAGGGATCAAGGAAACAGTATTGTCTTGAATGGAGTAAATGGATTTCGCATCCATTGCTAATTCTTCTTCATCGTCGGCTTCGACGACTGCAATGGTTCAGCGCATATACTCCACCGGCAAGATCCTCACCTTCTCCAGGATCGCCAGAACCGGCTAAAGAATGATCGGGCTGGGAGAAGGTAGCGTACCGAAATTTATCCAACAACTCCAGGCAATTGTTCAGAGGGTGCCATGTAAAATCCTCCTGAGCACAGGTTCGTCAGAAAGCCACTTTTGCCCTACACTATGCCTACCGGATCGGCGAGGAAAGAGGGGGTGTATTCTCCCTTGTACTTCATTTTTGGACACGAATGGATATAAAAGCCTGACAAGGTGATGTCATCAGGGCAAATAAGAAATTAGAATCACAGATACCCATGTACAGTGCGTCCAGAGAGGAGATCCCAGCATCGTGTATTTCCTGCGCGAGAGCTGCCTCCCGAAGAGCACTGAGCTAGTGTATAAATTGACATGTTAGCGCTTGCGTTGTATAATTGGCATTGAAAGGTATACCTTTCCCAAAGAGAATTTCTCCCACTTTGCGTCGTACATGAAATAGACGCTGGACACGCAACCAGGTAAAATGTCCAGTACCCCTATTGCAATCAGTTCACCGTCTAATCTGTACATCTGGTGATAGGATCCAAAGTGCGATGGCAGGTGCTGCGGAGGTGGCGTCTGATAGGGAATGGGTTCTGGCTGTATCCGTCAAGTGAAGGAGACTTGAGAGGACATGAACGAGAGACACTCACTACCAATGGTGACTGCACCAAGAATCGTCTAAACGAAGATGGCGTGTTATCGTCGTCGCGGTGAATCTGTGTCTGGTATGCGACATAAAGCGCATACTTTTCATTGGTGTACGAGGATCGCTCAAGTGTCACCTGCAGAAATCACTTTACGGGAGCGCATACGTCAACAAAGCATACCGAGTACCTGAAAATCGTGCCGTGGTTCCTCGCACGCAGGGACAAATACTCGCTCCGAGCTATGAATGGAAGAGGCCAGGCAGAACGCAGCCGTCTGTGAGCCTTTTCGCTTTGGCTGATGGGAAGGAGCATCGGCCGTTTCACCGCCCCGCACGAAGCGGTTCCACCTTGCCAGAAGTGAGATAGCATCAGGACTATATGCCACCATGACATTCATTCTCACCTGTTCAAGAGCTTTCGCTGACTACCCGATGGCTTGAAGGCGAGAGCATCAAGCCTGCGGAAGTGTCCTTAGGTGTACTTTGGGAAAAGCGGGCGCGAGAGTCCCACAAACTTGATTGTGTACTGCGGGCAGCACGAGCGACGGAGATCGGGGGCGTAGCAATACGACCCAGACCTCCTCCATCCCCGATCGATCATCTTCTGGTACACCTTTTTTTTGCGAGTGAACGATTGCGAAGTGACGTTGGGATCCGAGAGCTCTTACGCCACACGATAACTGAGATGCGATGAGACCAGCCTTCTTGACGCTGGTCTCAGCCGAGCTTCTCCGCCCTGCTGGTGCACAGTAACCACAAGTAGAACATCCTGGGCCCAAAGGAGTCCCAACGGATATCGGTGACATCTTAGTGGTGAGCTATCCGAGTGACACTGACAGGTTGCCAAGGAAGGTAACAGAACGCGAGCGCCCGATTTGTCGTACTGGCTATCTACCCCCAGCCATCCCATCGTCCGTACTTTCGATACTCTTGCAGAACCAACTCACGACTTCCCTTTCGCTCCTTTTCCCGCTCCTTCCCTTTACCCTTTTCAGGAAGAGACGTGATGGAGGAGACGCTAGAAGTCCGTTGACGAGGCTCTGACGGCGATTTCGGAGGGGATCCAGCTACAAGCGGTGAGGCTTGAGATGCCTTGAGAGGTAGTGCGAGCCGATACCATCCCCCGCTATAAGTTAAAACGACAAGTTGGAACTCGGGGGCTGCCCCGGCAAGCTGAGAAGGAACCGTAATCCAGCCAACAACACATTTCTCATCGGCAGCAAGGTCCGTGTGTGAGGAGCGGACGGAAGACGTCGAGGAAAGCGAAATGTGAGAAGCTTGTGTGGGTATTCGATACTGTGCATAGGACCACTCCGAATCAAAGTATTTGGGCAATGGCAAAAACGGGGTGAGCGGCGACAAGGACGATTGCCGGTTCCTGCATGGCAACGTTAAGCCATCTGACGTCGAACGTTACGATCAAACTTACGATGCGCCGGACGAGACAAGAGAGAATATGTGAACAGTTCCCTTGTCACTCCACACGCCGACTTCCTTTTCGTCAGGTCGGAAGGCAACCCCATAGATCTCCGCCGTGTCCGCCCCTCTACGAAACTCCCGCAAAAGCTTTCCAGAAGTCGTGTCCCATATACGGACAAGAGTTCCCCGTGATGATGTGGTAGCCAGCAATCGGCCTGATGGAGGAAGTGAGAGCGTTGTCAGGGCGGACTCATGGGCCGCGATCATTGACACTGGGTGTTTCAGTGGCGGCGGCGGCGGTTTAGAAGGAAGGACGGATGGCGGAGGTCCGAGAGGTGCGGGGGGGACACAGGGTGGTAGATGCACCAGCTGCACATGCCCCATCTGCCTACCTGGGATCGCAAGCAACGTGGCATAGGCTGCGGTAGCCATTGCAAGGATTCCTTGAAGATGATGTGAATCTCACATCGCAAGCATTCCCAGAGAAAAGAAACCTACCTCGTGGGTTGTCACAAGTATCATATTCTGCCCGTCTGACGACGGTATCGTGCACCTCGAAGACGACGACTCTCCGTCGCAGAGCCACTGCAAGCCAGCCCCGTCTACAAGCGACTCCACCCACACGCTCCCTGAACTCTAGCTCTGCGACCTCGACCCCCGCGGCATCGTCCCACAGAATGACCTTGTTTGGCGGATAGAGTGGGCTGGGACCACCACCGAGGAGGAAGAGCAGCGACGACGAGTGACAGGGAACGACAGCAGCTAGCGTGCCACCAGTGAACTCTGTGGATGATATCAATGGTCAACGCACGCGCCAAGAGCGACAAACATGCCTCTCTTGCGAAGTAGGGTGAGCGGCCATGCCTGATAGACGGCGAACCCAGCCGGTGTGGAAGCAGTGAATATCTGACAGTCCGCGTCAAACTGGGCATTGAAAATCTGAACGGGATTGGTTGGGGTGATGGAATGTCGAGCGAGGTTCATGGAATTGACTGAGCAGAGCCAACAGAGCCATACCAAAGTGTTATAGGAGTGCCAAATCGGACTATACGCGAAACTCTACACATAGGGAGGACCATGGATAGTATAATAATACACACAAGACACAACCCGACGAGACGGATGCGGGGAGCACGATAGCAAGGGGCAAAGGGGCATGGATACATACAGAAACCCAGATCGTGTATAAATATTCGACGCATCCCCGACACCACCATTTAACCCCGAGCAGAATGTGCGACCGCCGCAGATGCATACGCTGTTGAGTGATAGGCAGAATGATGGTGGGAGTAAACAGAGGTTGCACGTGGTATGGTCTCGTTGGTATCATCCCAGGTCTTTGGTGGCCGCAAGCCAACGCCAGCGAGCTGTTGGCGAGCAGCTTTGAACTCGAGTTCTTCTGCCTGATTCTGAGCGACCAAGGCGGCTTTTGCCTCTGCCTGCCTCTGAAGCTCTGCTTCGGATTCATCCGACAAGTAATCTGTGAACGCGCCATCTGAGATGACAGTGGCATCGGACAGGGAACCGCGAGAGCTGCCACTATCGCTACTGCTCTCGGAGGAGCTACTGACATCGAGGGCAGCCATGGCGGTCTCTAGACTCGACCTTTTAGAAGAGAGGGTTCGGCCGAAGGAAGTATCTTGAGAAGACGCTGTATAGGGATCTGCAAGGGACGTATGGAGGGTAGAAGGACATTGGTTGGGGGAATCACCGGAAGGTCTCGAAGGTGAATAGGAGGGCGCGACGTTGGAGAGAGAGGGCCGGGTCGTGACGTTGCGGCGGGAGAGAGAGCCGTCCTGGTCGACATGCCTACGAGCAGAAGGAGTTCGGGGTTTATCTTTGGTACCTTCAGAGTATGTCTGGCGACGAGAGAGCGCGTGCTGCTCGGATGGGGGGACGGAGGCGCGGGGAGTCGTGCCTGGTTGAGCTGAGTTCTGGGGGACGGGACTGCCGCCGGAACGACCGCGGGAGGGAATGGCGACGGGCTGGGTCTTTGCAACGGAAGTGCAAGTTTTGTTGGATGGACTGCTGGTGCTGTTGCGACGATCGAGGAGGGAGGTGGAGGACTGCGCACGGGCAGCGGAGGAGATGATAGGGGGGAGGGGGCTGCCTCTGGCGAGGATGGCATCGAGGACAGATTTTATCTCTGGGGGCATGGGCATGCTATGTACGATGCTGACGGTGGGCCAGTCGGCGGGCTGTATGAGACGGTGCTCGCTTTGGGTGGGTGGACGGCAGCAGCCGGGCCAGCCGTGGTTGTTGTACACGGTGAGTTTCGGGTTCGCGCGAGCCCACTGTGGCGGAATGGTGTGAGGACGGATGGGACCGGAGGAGAGGAGAGGAGTAGACCTTGCAGTAACCACAACCATTGAAGGACTTTACTGTGGAGACGTGTGGGGACGGTGTGCAAAGGTGAGACAGCGACGCACCTTCAGCGTTCTTGAGATGGACGACGTCGATGCGGGGATGGTTGGCTCTGTTGTAGCAGACATCGCGGAGGTGGGGGCAACTGTGCACGGCGTCAAGGAGAGGAAGGAGAGGGCGGGAGAGGGGTACCGTGCAGCACTTGGCTTGAATACCTTGCACATCGGACAGGGCGCATTGGCCATGTCGGCGGGGGCGTTGTACTGGTAGCACATCTCGATATCGAGTGGAGGAGGAGGAGGAGAACCCGCGCTAGTATTCTTATACGATACTAAATAAGGGCCTCTCCTCCTCGTCATCGACCCCCACCATCGCAATGGGTAAATCTCAGTCAAAACTATCCCCAGAACAGCTCGCAGATCTACAGAAGAACACCTACTGTAAGTTTCATCCAGCTCACGCGATCTCACCGACAAGCACTCATACTCGGCAGTCGACAAGCGAGAACTACAGCAATGGTCGATTCGTCCCGCTCACTGCCATCTCTCTCTGACCCTGCTCCAGGTACAAGGGATTCCTCAGGGACTGTCCATCTGGCCACCTCGACAGGTCCGAGTTCGGTCGCATATACAAGCAATTCTTCCCCTTCGGCGACCCCGGCGAGTTCGCAGACTATGTATTCAACGTCTTTGACGAAAACAAGAACGGTACGATCGACTTTAAAGAGTTCATCTGCGCCCTCAGCATAACAAGTCGCGGTCGCCTGGACGAGAAGCTCAAGTGTATGTCCCCGCCATTTCCATCGCCCCCATCTCACCCCCCATTCCACAGGGGCATTCCAGCTCTATGACATAGACAAGGACGGCTTCATCACCTATGATGAGATGCTCCAGATCGTCGCTTCCATTTACAAGATGACCGGTCAGATGGTCAAGCTCCCCGCTGACGAAGACACTCCCGAAAAGGTCTCTTCCCTCCCCTTTCCGCGTTCACTCTCCGTCTGACCCAGTCTGCCCAGCGTGTGGACAAGATTTTTAGAAATATGGACCGAGACAAGGACGCAAAGCTCACTTATGATGAGTTCGTAGAGGGCAGTAAGCAAGACCCGACCATAGTCCAGGCAGGTCCCACCCATCCACATGGTACTTGCTCCGGCTCACCCATGTGACCAAGGCCTTGTCTCTCTATGATGGCCTAGTATAGGTTCACCCGTGGATTCCCCTTGCATCGTACCTTATCGCACAGGCGCTTGCGAAGCGGTCTCATGTACTCCTATCTCCCTCTAATTAGATCATCGGACTTGGTTTACCTCGCCCCGGATGTGTACGTCTTCGATCATGTAACGGTACCGTGTTCTCCTTAGATGCTACTACAATAATCAACTGGCGCTACCCAGCTTTCCATACTTGCCAAGGATTTTGCTCTCCATATCTTCCCCTGCCCACGCGTACAGCCCTTCCGCAAACTCCAGATTGTCCCGTTCTGCCTTGAACAGCTTGGCATGATCCTGTGGCTGCCCAGCCTGCGCAGTTCCCATACCCGCGAACGGCGACATGGTCATATCACGCGTGGAATCAGCGGCTACCATACGGAGTTCCGTGTGTCAACGTCAAAACCCGTCACGACAGGAAACACGCACAATTGTCACCCCCAAGAATAAGTCGGTATAACCCATTCAGGCCGAAAAAGTTGAGGAAATACCACGACAGTGAGGACACCCACCGGACGTCCATATCGGGTGTTTCGATACCGCGCTGGAGCATAGACTTGAACCCAAGCGTCAGCGGAAACGGCAATTTAACTGGAACATCTTGAGTAACACGCAGCATCAGGCCAGATGTGACGCACTTAGGACAAACCCCTGGAAGAAAAAGTTGATCCAGCCCATGATGACCATTTGTGGCACCATCATCACCATCTGCGTCTTCATCCCTGCCATCATCCCGTCCATGGCAGCCGGGTCCGAGAAGGGATTCGATGCGGACAAAGCTGAGTCACCTTTGGGTGGACCGTCTTTGAGATATGTGCCAGCCTTGAATGCCTCGGAAAGGTTCTGAGATATCGTCTTGTAGTATAGTGGTGGTACAGGTGACTTTGCAGACGTGGCGCGGAGTATCTGGGATCTTGCGAGAGCCCGCCTGGATGTACGCAGTATTTTCGGAGGAGGTCGTCAAAATATAGCAAAGGGACACACTGTTCACGAAGCGCTACGCGAGACAATTTCTTGGGCATCGACTGTAGTAAAACTACGACATAATGTCGCAGCACGCCAACAAGAATCTTGGGATTGTGGTCAGTGAACGGTACGCGTGGGTGGGATCCGCCTACCATGACGAGGGTGATTGGGAACAGGACCCAATCGCGTATTTGAGGGTCGAGATATAAAGAGACCCTGGCAATTGGTGCTGTCAGCGTAGACAACGCGTCAGGAGGGTCATAACAATACGGACGATGTACTCGAGGACATGATTGTAGTGTGAGACTTGCTCCACTGCCTCTTTTGGCCGGATATTGGCCGCAGCAACGTTCCCGCCTGCCATCCACCTTCACCATGGACAACTCTCCAACTGCACTTTTCGATACGTACGAGCAAGACTTTCGTCAAATTCTCGACAGTGTACGGTCGAAGCTCGACGGTGATGGCAAAGACGACCGTGGAGGTGAGAACCAATACGCGCACTCCTCGCCAAGGCTCATCAATATGCAGAGCAGAGAAGAGCGGCTCTCAGACGAGTAGAGATGGAACTGGACGAGGCAGATGAAATGGCATGGGTTGTCCTTATTGTGTCCCTCACCGTCTAACATGTGCCCAGATCTCGCAAATGGAGATTGAAATCCAGGGGATCCCTCAGTCTCTCCGCCCTCAGTATCAGACTCGTCTGAGAACCGCGAAAGCGGATCTGACCAGGTTCAAAAAGACTTCCAAGGAGCTGCACACCCAATTTTCTCGGGCCGACTTGCTCGCATCACCCGGGAGAGTCGGCACACCAACATCAGACGAACCTTATGGCGCAACGAGCGACAGAACGAGGTTGTTGGCCGGCACGGCAACACTGGAAGACGGAACGAGACGATTGCAAGACTCCCAGCGAATCGCCCTCGAGACCGAGGACCAGGGTGCCGAGATTCTAATGAACCTCCGTGCCCAGCGAGAACAAATCGAGAATGCGAGAGATACCGTGAGTCATGATTTCGCAGAACTCTGGGCGGGCTGCTCATTATCTCCCAGCTACGGACTGCAGACACGGCTATAGACCGCGCATCGGGGACGCTGAAGAAAATGATCAGACGGTAAGTCCAGATATGTCCACTCACTCCGGTAGATCGCCATTCCGACTCTTTAAACCAGGATGTACCAGCAGCGTGTAGTGACTGCCGCCATCATTGTCTTCCTTGTCCTGCTTATTGCGATCATTATTTGGGAAAAACTTTTCCGTTAGAACACTTTAATCATTTATTACATGCGCATTGTCCATTACAGATCCAGGGACGGTATATTTATCATCACTACATACCAGTCCTCCCTCCCGCTCCCACCACTCTCATTCAGGTTCGGGTAGGGTTTTCATATGGTGTATATGAAAAATGCATTCCTTTTACTTTTCAGAGTCGCTGTTACTGTGGTTCGAACAGTCACTTACTGTTTGTCTGTTAAATCCGCAAAAGCGTGCCGTTCAGCCTCTTTCTGGAGCATCTCGTCCGTCCAGCCTTTGGCCACCTTTAATTCTGCCAGCGCTTTCAGCTTCTTCCTATTCATCCTGATGTTGATGTAACGCAGAAGGTAGGCCACGCCTATTTGAATCGTCAACAGGACCATGATCGCTGTCTTTCCCGGAATATACGCCGGTGCATCCGATGGCTGAAATATCTCCGTTCCGATGATATTGCCAATAGAGAAAAAGGTCAACGTCAAAGCATTGATCGTAAGCTTGCAACTAATTCAACAACAGAGGCCACCCAAGGGACTAATGAGCCAACCTTCTTCGTGTACCCACTCGTATTGCTGGCATTGTACGCGTAGATGACGGAGAGGGTACTCCCGAAAGTTCCGATCAGGTATGTTCCTTTGGAAATATCAGCCAAAAACTGGATCCCATCTCCTGAAAACGCACCAAAGAGTAAGACACCCTTCTGATTTGTTTCATTGAAGCCTATGAGGAGAGCTGGGACGGCGTAAATCACTGAAAATTCTCTTAAACATGTATTACCGACCCATTCCAACAATTGTAGGCAACGTCGCCCATATTACAGGAAGCATCCTCTCCCCCTAGCCCCCGTGTGAACCAGGAACTTATCAGTGAAAAACGACTTACCTTTCTATCGGAGTACCATCCGCACAGTACCACAGAAAACACTTCTACAATACCGGTTGGGGTCGCAAGTATCAGTGTTTGTTTCGATCTGGGCTAGTAAGGATACTGTTGCCCAAGCACGAACGGCCCACGCACGTGTAACCAAAATTTCGGATGATGATGTTACTAACTGGATCTCATGATGTTAGACAGACATAGCCATCCAAACGAAAGGAAGTACCAACAGTTGGTCAGTCCACCACTCGGGATGTCGGCTGCATTCATTCGGTATGCGGTTACTAGAAGGTATGATGGAACGTACTTAGCATGGTCGCAAGGACAATCAGCCATGTCCGTACGTCCAACAACGCTTCCATCACTTGATCGTTCTTGAATGTCTTATTTGTTATGCCACCTTGGTCGTCACGGACGCGTTCAAGGCATGCAATGCGTTGTTCCTCGGTCAGTATACGCCAGGTCATCGGGGAATCGGGGAACCAAAGAAATACAACCAAGCTGACCAGAACAGCGAGACCACCGAGGAGATAGTATATTATCTGGTATCCTCGGAGTGCAGTTCCACCATAGAACGAGATACCCTGTCGAAAAACACACCACAGATTACTTCGATGTCGTATCTTCTCCTTACAGCACTTACATACGAGATAAATCCACCAAATACTTGCGTGAATCCAAGCTGTTTCGTTTAGTCCAAAAAAGCACCGTTTGGCAAAAGACGAACCATCATGTAGAAGTACGCTATGCGTGTGGCCTTGTTCTCGATCAGCCCTATACTGTCAGAGACATAATAAATAACCCACCTGTTCATTCTTTTTGTAAAACATAGATACCACTAAAATCAAAATAGGTGCTACACAGCTTTCGCACATTCCTTGAGGAGGATGAGGCAAGCGGATTGGTAATAAGTGAGAAGCCTACCGAGGATAAATCGGAGGACAAAAAATGCACCAAACGAGTTGGCACTCGCATGACAGATAAGGACAATTCCCCATACGAGAATGTTAGCAGCTGGAAAGAATAAATATAGGATTGACATGGCAGAACGCAACCCACAGAGATACTTCGCTAGCGGGAGTTTTTGTGCAATATAAACAGTCGGGAATTCCCAAGTGATGTAGCCTGTACTGTGTTATGTCAAAACACGGGGTAATGCTACATCTGCTTGCCAAGGTAAAATGCCATGGAGACCAAGTTGTATTTCTGAAGGCCATTGAGTCTCGACCGAAAATCACGGGCCGTCATTTTCATTACCTGCCCAGTAATAGGGAATCCCATAATACTAATACAAGGTATTTCAACCGAGAGCGTTGGGTGGATCGTATGACCAAGCACGAACCTCGCATAGTTAAGGGACGTCTTGTCGCTGATTCAGGATTTTAGCAAGTGAAACCGGAGGGCCAAAGAGGCTTACAGAAACTGGGTAAAATAGACAAGCGCAGCAATTGTTGGTATGAAGAAATCCTATAGATTTGATTTGGATCTGCTCTAAGTATGGTGCAGCAACTAGCTCACCAGCTTTCTCTTTAGCTTATGGTTGTATTCATCGCTGAAGTGCTGGCGTTCTTGTGTACCAACAAGTCGTAGAGCCTCATCTCCATCTTCGATCGAATTGATGGGGTTTTCTGCAATAATGCTCTTGACTTCACAAGAGGCCACCTGCTTGGTTGGGGGATGCATCACAGCTACGTAGGCTGCTGATAATGCAAAGTTCTTATCAGGACTGAGTCGGACACACTATTCAAGTTGCATCCGGCTTCGCATGACCGGTTTTTTGGGGTTATCTGTAACCCACATTACCTCAGGACTTCCCTGTTAAGAAACCAAACTGTGGTGGTCGTTTCTGTTAAAAGCAAACATTGACACATACCTTGCTTGCAAGGTCACTATCGACGACCGACCCGAGTGGCGAAGTCCGACTCTTGATGTCTATGACTCGGATAGCAGAACACCATTTCCAAGAAGTGGAATTTTCTAACATTATGGAGGAGACTGCATGCAGCCGTAGGTCACCGGGGCCATTCGGATAACAGTGTCTGGGAAATTTTGACACAAATAGTGACCACCGGCGACTCTACAATGTTGTTCTTATCTCTGAGGAACGTGTCATGAAGAAGGCACTCCTGCACATCTCGTCTGTTTCCAATATGCTGATGCCAGGTTCATCGGTCTGGTGACTTGATTTTATCGAAGCTATTGAGGTAACTTGTCTCCCTCGGAACCCCCTTCCAGGGGAGCAAGCCTACCTACCTACCAGCGACAGTGAAACTCGTGGGTCCGTTTCTCCCATATGGACGTCAAATCGAGTAAATAAAACACTGGGAGAAAAGGAACAAGTCACAACAATCCACCCCCCGACGCTAGTGGGCTACATAGCTTGTCCATACTCATGTGAACCCTGTTCCTCATGCCTCTGATACTGACGATATGGATCCCCGTATGATGCGTAGTCATAGGCATACGCTGGTTGCGCATAGTGACTCGGATAGTCCCGCGTATCACGAGCAACTCCCACCACACCATCGCTTGGTGGCCGCATTGTAGGGGTCGCCCTGCCTTGATACACATCATAGGCATCCGCATTGTAGTTCTCTGTCACCCCTGTATGGCCATATCCTCCCGTTTGGTGGTAAGAGATAGGAGCTGCTGTGGCAGGGAGGTTGACCTGGCTGCTATAGTCATCGTCGTACCCATATTGTTGGGGCGGCTGCTCGTCGAAGGTAGTTGTAGAAGGGTTGTATTGTCCATACGCGCCCGAGGTTTGGTGAGAATAGCTCCCATTGTACCCTGGCATGGGTGGAAAATCGGGGTAGTCAACTCCTATGGGATTTGTGTGATAGCTTGGGGCCACGCTCTTGTTATCAGAAGGGTAGCTGGTGTAAGGACTTGGGGATGGTCCTCGCTTGATTATGGACGTAGCGTCGTCATCATCGTCGACAGAAAGGTTTGGAAGTGTGGGTTGTGGCAACGGCTTCGCTATCATCTCACCCTTCTTGTTCTTCAGGTGAGAAAAGTCGCCCATAGCCTCCTTCTTAGCCAGCGCGGCAGCCTTGGCTAACCGCTCCTTATTGCGACGTTTGATGACCTCGGCAATGCGCTAAAGACTAGTTATTTACAAGCAAATGAACATAGCTGAAGACCCACTTTGTCAACTTTGTGGCAGACATATTCCTGAGAGAAATGAACCAATCTGTCTGGGTTGGGCGGCGAGCACAGCTTACCTTCAAGTTCCCTTGAATGTAGCAAAGGAGTGGAATATAGCAGATGGCGGCGATAATTAGCATGAGAAGCGAGCCGGCGAAGATGACAAACGTAAAAAAAGTCGAAACAGTCAGGGCAGACGTCGAGAGGCTGTTTTTAGCAAAGTACTTCGATACGTCGTACCACGGACCACTGTTCCTCTTAGCGAGGTAGATACTGTAGAGAGTCAGGGCGTTGATTGTCTGTCGAGGACCATCAGACAAAAGCAGCCGCTTCCAACCTATACTTGGACATCAGAAGTCATAGGATTACAAAGATCCAAACGACTTGCTCTTGAACGTAAAGAAGATAAAGAAGGCGAAGTCGTCCTTCTTTTTGGTGGAGTTACTGATGTGGTCGAAGAAGCAGAAGTGGTCGTACGAGCCTGCAACGGAGTATGAATGCTGAGACCGAGAGTGCTTACTGATGGTAAACATACGGAGCGAATAATAGTGGTTTGCCATCACGTTCGTGAAAGCATATGAAATATCCCGACTGGCTATTATCTTTTTTGATTTGCGAGCTTCATATGCCAACTGCGGAGATGAGAACACAGAGAGCTTTGTGAAATGATATACTTACCAAAAGGAAACCAAAAATAATACACCCGACGAACAGCCACTTTCCGATATTGAAGGGGATATAGAAACAACCATCTTGACTTTTACAGTCATTGTAGATTTGGTTTGACCATGTCGTGGTGGTCAACATTGTGGTTGCAGAAAAGATGTCGGAGATATAGACGAGAAACGATTTGAGAATGATGATGTAAAGCCACAAGTACCTAGGTGGGTGCCAGGTTAGACATTGGCGCATGTTACAGAAAAGAATTCCCGGCAAGTGTACCATGCTGCGGTATGGCAACTCACTTTAACCGCATAAAGAATCCATTGTCGGTGAATTCCCGGGTGTCAATGAAGTCGAACTGCGGAGATAGCATTCAGATATGAGTTTGGGAGAGGAAACAGGCCATGACGCACCTTGTGGTCGGGAACGATCTCTCGTTTCCATGCAGGGCCTGAACACATTGTACGGAGATGGTATGGTCGATCAAGGAGCGTTTACGACAGCAAGCGAGTCGTCGAGTATGGTGAGCAAGGATCGTTTGTGCGCGCGTGCGACACAGTCGCATACAGAGTTTAAGTGAAACTGGGCGCGCTAGAAAGAGTGAAGAAGAAACGAGAGAACCGACTGATCGCTGAGCGCTGCGCGGGGAGGTTGTGGGGGCGAGGAAGAACGGGGACGGGGACAAAAGGAAAAGTAGGCGTATCGAGGGAACAGGACTCGATTACATAACAATCAAGTCTTCCTCCCGCAACAATGACGACCGTACAGAAAATCAAAGTATGTCGCTCTTCTGTGTAGGGCCGATTCTTCTTGACGCATATCCATCGCCGCAAGGAAATCGAGGATGAGATGGTAACATTAAGCAACGTCTTCCAACCATAGCTTCATTCACCCCCAGCCTCTAGGCCAGAAGTATGTCTGTGCACCACTACTTGTCCGCTCCGTTTGCCAAACATCTCCAATCACCTAGCCCAAAAGAACAAGGCCACCAGCTACCACCTTGGTCAGCTCAAAGCCAAGCTTGCAAAGCTCAGGCGAGAGTTGATATCACCTTCTGGAGGCGGTGGCGGAGGCGGAGGCATCGGTTTTGATGTAGCCAGAACGGGTGTGGCATCTGTTGGCTTCGTCGGTTTCCCGTCAGTCGGAAAAGTCTGGGCAAGGACCATACTCATTTCTATCCCGATGCTGACCTATTTACCAGTCTACTCTCATGTCAAAACTCACAGGAACTCATTCAGAGGTCTCGGAGATCGACTTTACCACCCTCACCACCGTCCCCGGAACCCTGAAAGTGCACGGTGCTCCGATACAGATCTTGGATCTACGTGAGTATCCCATGGTGCGGAAGACAAATACTGAGTGTTTCTTAGCTGGTATCATCGAGGGAGCGAACGACGGTCGTGGTAGAGGTCGTCAGGGCGAGTAGATTATATATATATTTAATCTTTCCACTGATGGCTTGATCGCTAGTGATCGCCGGTATGAAATGAGGCAGAGCATAACGACCCACAAGAAGACTCATTTCTCCTTTGACAGTCGCTCGGACATGTAACCTTATCTTCATCGTGCTCGACGTTCTCAAACCTCTTGGAGACAAGAAAATAATTGAAGGTGAACTGGAAGGATTTGGTATACGACTCAACAAAAAGCCCCCTTCGATCATAGTTCGCAAGAAAGACAAGGGCGGAGTCGCGATCACAAATACTGTGCCTCTCACAAACATTGATCATGATGAAATCAAAGCCGTGCTTAGCGAGTACAAGCTCAGCAACGCGGACGTCACAATACGGGAGCCCAATTGCACCTCGGATGACCTAGTAGATGTGATCGAAGGCAACAGGCAAGCTTTCACCCCCTCCTAGTTCCCAGTAACTCATACAGCCATCAGAGTTTATATACCTGCCGTATATGTAGGTCCATGTCATCTGTCATCACTATCGACTGAATCTCTGTACTCACCCCGACTCGTAGGTTCTCAACAAAGTAAGCTGGCTCCCCCCAAATACGTTGAACCTCTCACACTCTCCTACTAGATAGATGCTATCTCAATAGAGGAACTTGATCTTCTGTAAGTGACTCACCTTGGCTTCCTCCTTCGACAAACCATTTAACACTATCCTCCAGATACAAAATTCCGAACAGCGTACCAATATCATCCAAGGAATGGATGAATGTCGACGAATTGATTGAAAAGATGTGGGACGCTCTGGAGCTTGTTCGTGTTTACACAAAGCCCCGAGGACAGTCGCCGGATTATTCCGCTCCCGTTGTTCTCCGTCGGGGGAGATGCTCAATCGAGGATTTTTGCAATGCTATTCACAAGGAGATCGCGAAACAGATGAAATAGTAAGCATCAGCTGGCGGGTCCCATACATCATCTTGCTGAACTACTCGTAGTGCCATTGTGTGGGGATCCAGCGCAAAGCACGCGCGAGGGCAGAAAGTCGGCCTGGATCACATTTTGGAAGACGAAGACGGCAAGTCAAGTGATTCTACTAATATTTCTTCTAAGTTAACCCGTCCCGTGCAGTCGTCCACATCTCAAAGCGGTAGATTGACAGACACGGCTTGTACCTCGTAATGTGCACAACTACTGCCTTAGGTATATCGTACCCAATCGGATGAAACCCCACACCAGACCCAGCGCACAGTATACACTCGTCATCATCAATGGAAGAAACTCCACCTGAGAATTTCCGCCAAAAACCAACGGAAAGGCAAGAACGAATGCAAGTAATGGAGCGAAGCCCAGCAAATATGCATTTTCTAACTGCTCCAGTATGACCCAGGGTAACGTAGTTGGGAACCTAACGAAGCTTGAAAAGAATCCAAAAGCAATAACGTGGGTTCGCTCACTCGTAAACTTGTCTGTGTAATGGACGGAGTACCATGACGCCCCAAATAAGAGAGTAGACCGTCTCGACCAAAGTTTCTGTGATAGAGTTGAGACACTCATAGCGATCCACCACGAAAGCTCACCGCTAGGTGTGAATAATAAGGGGAACAAAGAGAATATCCCGGAAACACTGGCTATCATATAAGTCTTGAAATGGGCGTAGTCGTCTGCTGCAAGCAGACTGACACTCCCTAAGTCTCGAGGATACTGAATACATCAAGATGTTACCTGAGGGGGACGAGGACGAGGAGAATAGCTTTTTCATGAACATGCCAACCAAACATGTACGAAGTATAGCCACATAATGTAAGTGCAGTCAAGAAGGACTTGTAGTTTGGTGCCTTCCATAACTTGACAAGAAATATCTTTGGGGAGGTATCAGCTAAACTTATCCCGCATATTGCCTATTGCCTACCATTTGGAAAGCGACTGTGATCACGAACGTGTGAATAGGCTTGACGGTTGGGAGAACGGCGAAGGTTGTATCACCAACGAGGCCGCGTGACGTAGAAACCACTCCTTGTTGGTTTACCATAAAATCTGCGCCAAACCGCCTGACCACTGCAAAAAGGGACGAGATCAACGCTGAGACCCTAACGAAGAAAAAAGTAAAGGCATACGCTGAAGAAGTACACGGTCAATTGCCGTCACCAAAGCCCATGCATTTGGAGCCCAGTAGGCATGATTTAAACCACGAGTAAATGGGAAAAGACGAGACAGTAGTTGCGGCAGTTGTCCCATCAAGACGAACGGTCCAAGGGAAGCTCCAAAAACCAAGATCACGGTATTTGCCAGCGAGATGAACTTTGTTGGGAGAATCTCGCCGGAAGGGGACATGCAATGCGAACGCAAAAGATAGACAAAGTAAGCAGGCTGTCGAGTTATAAATTAAATGAACAAATCAAAGCCAGAGAACATACTGCAAGGTACATGTAGATGTGCTTGAAGTTGAGAAGCACCGCAAAGAGCAGGCCACTCGCCAGCTTTCTTCCCTGTAACAAAAATTTAAGTATGTACATCACCGCGACGGGAATGTTTCCCACCTCGCGCGCCATAAGAATTGACCAAAGCAAGATTCCAAACATGAAGCCATTGTATTGAAAGTGAATATGGTCAATAATTAGGAAACCCGGGTGGAAAAGGAGAGAGGCGGAGAGGATACGTTGTCGCAAAGGGTCAACTGTTCCACGAATGAATCTAAATCATCAAGTTTAACCTTGCGTATCAAACCAGGTTCTGCAAGTCACGTACCTAAGTAACGCTGCACCGAGGACAATCTCAGTCAATATCACGGTGCTTCGCTGGTATGCGACAACAGACCACGCGTCGTAGTTCAGGTTATAAAGGTTTACTATCTGGGGATCAATAAATGATGCCGGGATCGACAAAAGCTTTTCAAAACAAGCAAAGAATGGTGGGTAGTCAAGCGCTGTAGAGTATGAATCAATGTTTTCGTCAACACAGATCAAAACGTCGTCTCACTCCATTGAGATGTGGTCTGCCAGACTGGTCAATTTGGAACGATAACTAGCGCTGCGTGATGGCGTACATCATAGTACCATTGGGAAATGGGGAGCGAGTAGGTAATTGCAAGCCAGTTGCGGTGAACCTCAAAATCTGTGGAACGACTGCGCTATACTTCAGAGTAGGGTCGATCAATATGGATGATCCAAGCTCACTAGGAAGGGAAGAGAAGAAGTTTGATAGCAGTCGAAAACAGTAACATGTCAACCTCGGAGCGTGTTAAAAGTTGCGAGCCATTCAACCAGTGGGCCAAGTTGTGCCAAGAGTGTCTCTTTGGTTGTTCTGTCGTCTCGTCTTCTGGTATCGTTGGCTGCTGTGCATGCCTTGGCGAGGATGGTGAGGAGTTGGACATGGGGTGCATAGTGCCAAGGAAGGCTGTACTTGGTGAACTATACCGGACCACGTCGGGGAGTTCGTCAAACCAACATCAAACAGCGTTTATTTAGCCTGTGTATCACTACCATCTTTAAAAACATTTAAACTGCCTTGAGTTCAACAAGCGTTTTCAATGCCTCTTCAATCACAACCTCAGGGAACTCATACTGTATCCAATGTCCGGCGTTGAGTACATAGACAGGTCGAATATGAGAAAACGGTTGAAGATCGTCAATAAAGCATGTCTGCTGAATCGCAGGATCAGAAATTAAGACAGTCACTTTCCATTCTCTTGATGTCTTTTCGAAATAATGAAGGAAGTTCCATGGTTGATTTCGCTGTAGCAAGTAGATAAGATAAACAACTCGATCTCAAACGGCACATAGACTTTACCTTGTAGATACCATGGACAGCATTGGGATCCGCCAAACGGGTACCAAGCTCCCGACAGATGCTATCCTCTCTTGACCACAAGGGATTCTCAGCCAGATATGCACCCGCATCCTTAATATTTATGCATGAAGTAGAGAATATGGCATCCTTGACTGCGATCTTCTCCGCTCCTTGCTGAAAAGGAGGATCAACAAGGATGACGGCTGTCGGGTGCGACTGGGACAAGTGAGGGAAGAGGGACATGACAGTTACGGCGCCAAGTGAATGACCCATGATCAAATCATAATTTCTTGCTGATAGATAGGGAAGAAGGTCTTCGACCATTGAGTCCATATGATAGTCTGTGCCCCGCCGTAACCCGTGACCAATGAGGTTGGGCGCAGTGACCAGGAACCCTGCTGGTGCTCAGCACTTCCAAGTTGAGCAACACGCGCCAAGTCATACCTTGAGCAGCCAAGGAGGAGGCTACCCTATGCCATGTATGCGAGGAAGAGGTTAATCCATGAATCAAAAGTGCATGTTTGCAGGCAGTAGGTGACCCCCATACTGTGGCAGAAGGAATGCTAGTCATGACTGCTGGGAGTCGGAGAATATCTCACGACGGCTAGCAAGACCCAAGGCTCTGATGAAGGTAAGGTTTGTAAAGATAGCACCATACTGTGGCCGATGAGACCGCATCCGCAAGTTCTTTCTCCCGGGCGAAGGGTACCGTAGAAAAATCCACAGCAGGAACTGATGTGTAAGATGGGCTGGATCTCGGAGGTTAGACAATGGTGAGAGTGAGTCGTGAAAAACAAGCTTGAAATTGCAACTACGGAGCTACTAGCGTTCAACATTGGAAGCACTGCCACCCAACTTCTTCATTCAACTTTGTCAACATCTTGGACGACTCTAATGAGCGATAAGTCTACAACTGCTGATGCAACGGCGCAAGCTGCCTCGAGGTATGTGGCTATATTGTATACAGCGACAGTGTCCCTCTAACTGAATCACACATTTAGGGGGGCACTCGTCAAGCTCTTGCTCTTCGCGGTCACGCTCGCAATTCTACCGATTTCCTCCTACTTCATTTCACTCAGGTATATATGGACAGGTGCGCTGTTACCGTCATGGTCATCCTTCGATACCACTCACTGTATGTTTTGCAGGTAACAATAATTATGCCGCCATAACTGCCGTCTTCGCCGCAAACATCGTGCTTGTAGCTTACATCGTGACTTCCATCCTGGAAGACAGAAAATCCTTGGAAGAAGCCGAAGGAAAGAAACTGGCAGAAGCAAAGAAGCATCGTTAATCGTCCACTTGTCCCATCCCCACTAAACTGCAATCCACGCCTAATTTTGGATCCGTGGTGTTGAGGGAAGCATTTTGTTCTTACCGGACTGAGAAATGGCATGTGAGTGCTTTTATATATATATATCTTTGACAACGTGTTCGCATGTTTTGAAAGGGCTGGTACGAATCAACTTTGCGCGTGTACTTATCGTCACCAGTGCTATCGACTACTATGTGGGACTGTTGGGACTGTCCTTGCCGAATTACCGAATGTGCATGCGTTTTATTTCCGCGGAATCTATCGATTTAAGATCTGGGAACCACAATGCAAGTAAGAATGTGTCCTTCCGCCGTACCGCGATGTGTCATGGCCATCGAATATGCCGAAGATTCATTGTCTTGAAAATGTTCTGATGCCCTCAGCTGAAGCTGCATCGACGACCTATGTCTGGTTCGCAAGAAAAGTACTACTGAATTGTTATTATTATTGCTGTTTGGTGTAAAATTTCTTGATCCCGAGAAACACCAACATTACTCTAGTACTCTTAAGGACTAACTAGTCTTGTAAGGCTGTGTTGATGGACAGTTGACAATCTTGATAGATACTGGCAACTTTGGATCGGAGGATGTTTCCCCCATCTCGACCACTCGGTCGCGAACGTGGCGCGGATGTCGACGCTGCCATTCGACAAACCGATACTGACGCAGCTCTTGCAAGACTCTCCACGGTGAAGAGGGGCTACATCGAGGATCCGTTTATTTCGCATCTACTTCCCCGTGCTCAGTTCCAACCTGCCCGTCCTCCCTTGATCAACATCGGAACTTACGTTCGTTCCAAGTCCATCGATGCGCTCGTCGAACAATGGTTGGAGTTCTGTGAGCAACAAGACACGGCGTGCCAGATCGTGAGCCTCGGAGCTGGGAGTGATACAAGATTCTGGCGTATAAGTGTGCGTGCCTCGTCCTTGAATTTATGTCGAGTTGTGATGGTGACCTTCAGTAGACTGGGCCACGCTCGCATGTCTTGGAATCATACTTTGAACTTGATTTCCCAGACGTCACTACCAAGAAGGCGATGGCCATCCGTAAAAGCAAAGAACTCTCTACCGTTCTCGGTCCACCCGAGGATATTACTATTGGTGAGTTCCTGTGACATGATGAGGCCGGAAAGTCGTCTCAAAAATACAAGCGTTGGGCGGAACCGCGCTCCACTCGAACAAGTATCATTTACTTCCATGTGATCTGCGTCATCCGCCATCCACTTCCCTGGCACCAGTGTTCGATGGATTACTGTCGCCGTCACTCCCCACCCTCTTACTTTTTGAGTGCGTGTTGGTCTACATGTCCCCTGAGCCGTCTTCTGCCCTGATCGACTGGTTCGTGAACCATTTTGCATCCCCACACGATGGTAGTATTCTTGGAGCGATCGTGTATGAGATGTTTGGCCTTCAAGACGCCTTTGGTCAAGTCATGTTAAGCAACTTGCAGGTATTTAAATTTCTACCACGTTTCTGCCGCGCTGTTTTCACCCCAATTTCAATCGTAGTCAAGGAATGTATCTTTGCCGGGTGCGGCCCCGTACCCCACGGTCGATTCGCTCCGTGAACGTTTTACTCGACACGGGTTCGCGTTCTCTTCTGCACTGACATTGAGTGAGATACGGGAGAAATACATCAGTCACTCGGAGCTCGAGCGGTGAGTCTTCGCGGCTGAGCATGTGTCCTTGGGTTTCATCTGATACCTCTGGCATCCAGGATATCCCATCTTGAATTGCTTGATGAAGTCGAGGAATTGAATCTGGTCCTGAGACACTACGCCATTACCTGGAGTACCAGGATATCAAAGCCTCTAGAGAAGTCGAGCCCTTGGGAACAGTGGGGATTCAGAATGCTACCACAAGCTCCACTTCATGATTAATTTCGTAAACAGATGTAAGCCCAATGGGACCCTACATACAGACTATTGCTTCAACTCGTGCGGTAAGAATGATGGTATTGGGGTGTCGCGAATGATAGATAGCATGTAATGATAGTACAAGATGATAGATCTACAGACGGAATGCGATGGTGTGTATGTCATGAGGTAGCGCTGGTTAAATGGCTATCGACCGAACAAGAACAGAAGGCAAGCTTAGAAATCTTCATCTAATGAACTGTTCACCACCATGATCAGCCACAGGAACAAAGAAAAGCGATCAAGATACTTACAAGACCTTGCTAGTGACCGTTTCGCTCTTTTGGTTGTTGTGGTTTACGTTCGCCTTCGAGTAATCGGATACACGCTTCTCGAAGAAATTGGTCTTGCCTTGCAATGAGATCATGTCCATGAAGTCGAATGGGTTCGTGACGTTGTACACCTTCTCGTTCCCCAACGAAACCAACAGGCGATCGGCGACGAATTCGATGTATTGGCACATAAGCTTGGCATTCATTCCGATCAACGACACGGGCAATGCGTCTAAGAGCGATCTCAATATCCGGAACATTGTAATAGTCAATCATCTTACCAGTCAAGAACTCTTGTTCAATCGTAACAGCCTCTGTGATGACCCGTCGGACGACATCTGGATGGGGGCGCCGCTTAAGGTGGCTGAAGAGTAGGCAAGCGAAATCGGTGTGCATTCCCTCGTCACGACTAATGAGCTCGTTGGAGAATGTGAGACCAGGCATTAGACCACGTTTCTTCAACCAAAATATGGAAGCGAAGGAACCGGAAAAGAAGATGCCCTCAACTGCGGCAAAGGCAACCAAGCGCTCAGCGAAAGTTGAACGCTGGTCCGAAATCCATCGAAGGGCCCAGTCGGCTTTGCGTTTGACGCAAGGGATGGTGTCCATGGCGTCGAAAAGGTATTCGCGTTGCGCAGCATCCTTGATATAGGTATCGATCAGGAGAGAATATGTTTCAGAATGGATGTTCTCCATCATAATTTGGAAACCGTAGAAACAACGGGCCTCGGCAGCTTGAACCTCGTTAGAGAATCGCTCAATCAGGTTCTCGTTGACGATACCGTCGGAGGCGGCGAAAAACGCGAGTACATGAGAGATAAAGTGGCGTTCGTTGTCGTTCAAACGCGTGTTCCAGTCATGAAGATCCTTTGACAGATCCATCTCCTCGGCGGTCCAGAAGGATGCTTCCGCTTTCTTGTACATTTGCCATATCTAATGGCACGTGAATTTACTTGTATGAGGCACCGAGGAGAAGTACTGACCTCATGGTATTGTATAGGGAAAAGGACGAATCGACGTCTGGACTCTTTCAAGAGAGGTTCTTCGCCTAGACGAAGAATCAATAACAAGTAGACGATAAGGGAGAAGACGTACATTCGGGAAGGTCTACTTCACCAACGAAGTTTCTACGAAGGAGTTCGAGCTCGTCTTCCTCTGAGTCGGACTCGTCAACCAAGGTGTCGGGAGAGACGGAGCGCTTCTTGTCATCGAGCAAAGGCTCCTTTGAGGGTGTCTTGGAAGGGGTGTTTAACGAGAAGGCAGCAATGGCTTCGGCGGCCTGAAAGAGAGATGAGAAAGGACACAAGAAGGTTGGTCGGACTGCACCTTCTTGCTAGGGGTAGGGAGGGGAGATGGTACACGGAGAGGAGCGAGGGTAGCAGCCATGAAGATTTGAGTTGAAAGGAGGAGAATATACAAGTAATGAGAACTGTACTGGCGAACACTTGGAAGAGGAGTAGGCCAGTTTTTATGGTGTTTGAGGCGTTGCGCGTATTTGGCTCATTCAACATTTTACGCGACGCGTTATTGTGCCTTGTTGTGCAGTTGGACCACACATCTCAGCGTCAACAATAGAAACAAAAGGACACGCTCATCACGGAAATGATGGAAAAGACTAATTATTAGACACCACTGACTCACCTGGATCACGTGATCATCCAATTTGTGGGAATCTCGCCCAAATGTCATCCTCGTCTCAAGTATGGTGAGTGTATGATCAGGTTCCCTCACAACATGCCTTGTTCATCTTCCCTCAGTTAAGGAGACAAGCCCGCGAGCGCAGGCAATATATATATGAAAAATCCTCAGAGGCACAAGAACGCCAAACCTACGAACGCAAGCGTCAACTCAAGGATGCGCTGGCTTCCGGAAAGCCCCTTCCGACAGAACTCAAAAACCATGCGAGAGACATAGGGACAGATCTCGCGTTTGATGAAGCACAGGAAGGTGAGCATCACCACGACACAGTGCTTGGCACGTGTTCATTGGCTCGCCGTGATTATAGAGCCTTCGACACACATCGATAACGAGTACTCTCGCGCCGGTATAAATGATCCCAAGATCATGATAACCACTTCAAGAGATCCAAGTTCAAAACTTCTTCAGTTTGCAAAGGTACCAGTCACTTTGAATCCGTGGAACACCGTACCATGATCATTGCCCAGGAAATGCGACTGGTGTTCCCCAACTCACATCGAATAAATCGTGGAAACTATGTAGTAAAAGAATTAGCAGACGCATGTCGCGCCAACGATATAACCGACCTTGTTATTTTGCACGAACACCGGGGTATCCCAGGTGAGCAACCTACTGGCGTTCCGACCACTCAATTCATCCTTTTCAGATGCAATGATCGTCTCCCACTTTCCTCATGGCCCAACGGTTCATTTCTCACTTCACAACGTTGCCCTTCGTCATGATATCGGCTCATACAGATCATCCACCGTATCAGAACAATACCCACACCTTATATTTGAACAATTCACCTCGAATCTCGGAATGCGAATAAGAGATGTACTCAAGTTCTTGTTTCCCGTGCCCAAGGAAGACAGCAAACGTGTCATGACGTTTGCAAATGAAGATGACTTCATCTCGTTCCGGTAAGCATTGAACTTGCTTGTCAATTTGCAACCTGATTCACTACTCCATAGACACCATGTATTTGTCAAAATTCCCGGTGATATTCAGCTGGCCGAGGTTGGACCTCGTTTTCAATTGAAACGTATGTTTCCGTGATCACTTGTCGTGCGCACTCAACGAGAATCTTTCAGCGTATGAAATAAAGCAAGGCACCATTGAACAGGCCGAGGCAGAAAAAGAATGGGTTCTTGCCCACTATTCCAGGACCGCGAAGAAGCAGAGACTATTGTCCAGCACCACCAGTGAACTAGGAGAAGACACTGCGAAGCGACAAAAACGATAACTTGTTCGATATCCACGATTTTTATTGCCAATTTAACTCATCCTGTTCACTGGGCACGTTTACCATCAACACAAGCGCGCTGATTCGCGTCTCCTTTATTATGTATCTAATACCATCAATTGATCAAAAGTGACTGGTCAAGTTTCGCGAATCCTTCAAATAAGGAGTTAAATGCATCAATGGCGTGTTGAACATCTTGGGAACCCCCAGTCTCCCTTATGGAGTGCATGGATAGCATGGCATTGCCAACATCCACGGTGCGAACCCCAATTTTTGAGAGCATTGGACCAACAGTAGATCCACAAGACCTAAGGAAGTGGTTCCAGTCACATCCGGCATTTGCAAATGAGAACTTACATGTCGTTGCGAACCTCATATTCTTGCACTTTCCCGCCCTTGCGCTCAACGAGCTTCTTGAAAAGGAACGTCCCAATAGCGTCGGAAGCGTAGCGTTGCTTAGCATTGGTCTTTATAACCATTCCTCCATTGATTTGAGGCCTGTGATTTTCTTCGTGTCTGGAAGTGTAGTTGGGATGGACCGCATGACTCATGTCTGCCGACACGAGGAAAGATCGAGCGACTGATTGGGAATGAAGAGCTGGCGACGGAGAGAGCCTTTCAAGGAGCGATGGGATCAGGGATGACTCAGCGCCAGTAGTCGACACGCTGCCAATTTCTTCGTGGTTGAACAATGCAATGCAATTCACATTGCCTTCGAGGTCACAAAAACCAGGGGCTTCGACGTGACCCACCAATGCTTCTACAGCGCAGAACCTTGGTTTGTGGGTAGCTATGCAAATAGAGAGGTGATGGCACAACTTACGATGAGAACATGTTGTCCAAACGGGGACTAAAAATGAACTCGTAGTTGGTGCCTCCTAAAACTGAGGGCTGGGTGTCGTACAAGTGCCTGACGGAGAGGCTTAACGATGAGCTCACAAAACAAGGGTATACATACACTTCGAAGTCATGGATCACCTCCGGGGCAACGGAAAGTTCATTGGCGAGAATCGACAAAAGTGCTGGATGATGATTCTCTTGGATGCTGGATGCAATAGAGGTGTCCGGCTTCTTAGTGTCTGAGTTGAGTTGGCTTTCGATCAGGCCGAGAATCGGTACGAATTCGGTTTCCTGGTTAAACTTGAACGAAGTGTCGACGTTCCGGTCAACTAAAAGCAGTGAGTCAACGTACCAGTAGTATAAGGGATACGTACGGTGGATAGCTAATGTCGGAATGCGCAGAATGGGCCGATCAACCTTGATGAGTTTTGACTGGAAAGATCCGTCTTGGTGGGCGACGACAACCCGGCCTGCCAGAGACAGATCACGATCAAACCACGAGTGCCAGATTCCTGAGCCGTAAGTCTCAACGCCAACTTGGAGATATCCAGCCTCGCTTTTCTTCGATACCGGACGAACCTGGTACAAGGATGTTTAAAAGCAAGAGCTGGCGCTTTATACGACTCACACGCAAGTTGGGACTATCAACGTGAGTCGCCACAATGGAGACACCCGTGCCCGGTTTCCAGTTTGGAGGAATGGTGAATGCGAGCAGCGACGACTGGTTTCTGGGTGTACGTGAGATGAGACCGAGCAAGGAGAGAAATCATGATACCGCGTGAAGTAGTACTTTCCCCGGGGTTCGATATGCTTTTCCCAGTCATCGATCTCCCTGACCTGAGTATATCGATGGTAGCTGATCGCCATCGGGGCAACGTGTGACGAACCTTTCGGAATCCAGCTGCTTCTAGTCGCGCAGCAGCATTCTGAATAGCGTGGAAAGGGGTTGGCGAGGCATTGATGAAAGTCAAGAAACGCTTTGCAGCTTCCGGAGCTGTTTGATACAACACCGTCATGATGAGAGTACCAGAGAGACTTCCTAATCCGGAGAGTCACTGCACAATGTACGGTTTTTAAACACCTCGGTCATGGTTCAGAGTTATCTTCGCCACGGCCCAACACAGGTACTACACCAGCCAGCCTCGGAATGTTGTTCTGACTACCGAGCAGGCATTTGGTCTGATTTGCAGCGTTTCGTCGAATTCTGTATACGATGGCAAGGTTGCATATGTCCCCGCCTTGGAAGACGTCCTTGTCTGGGACATGAAGAAAGGACACATGGTAGCTCCAGTTTCCTCTCTGTCCTTTGCGAATTGCCCTCACAATCATACAGCTCGCGATGTGGCATGAAACTGGCCACAGAGCCGAAGTTACATGCATTCAACGCTCCCCTCAGCAAAATATGTTCGCCGTCGGATATGTAGATGGTTCGGTGCGGTTATGGGATAGTTCCAATGGCTCTGTTCGTGCGACATTCAACGGCCATCGAAAAGCTGTCACGGCGCTCGCATTTGACACACAAGGCGTCAGGCTTGCATCTGGTTCGCAAGACACAGACTTGATTGTATGGGATCTCGTTGCGGATGTTGGCCTTTATCGGTAACCCACCAGAAGACTCTGTCTTGGGTTTCTGTCACTTACATAGCATCATACCCCAGGCTTCGAGGACACCGCGATCAGATTACTAGTATCCGTTTCTTGCCCCCTTCGGACCAACCCTCAACTTCCACAGGGTCTTCGAATGGCTTTCTAATTTCCACCTCAAAGGATACGCTGTTGAAGCTGTGGGATCTCTCCACCCAACACTGCCTGCAGACTGTTGTCGCGCATCGTTCCGAAATATGGTCAATGGATCTCAATCCCCAGCAAAATCTTATATTCACCGGAAGTGGAGAAGGGGACCTAAAAGCATGGAAGATAGATTACGACGCCGTTGCAGCAGGCTTGAAGACAACGGAATCCGGAGAAGTATGCACTGCCCGTAATAGTCACAGACGAGTAGACTTATGAGACATCCTCTTCCGCCTCTAGATCGGCAAGATGATCCAAGCCGTCGCTACACTCCCTCTTTCTTCGCGTCATCGCGTTTCTCAAGTCTTATTCCACGACTCGCAACCCTATGTTGCTGTCCAGTCACATGATAGATCAATCGAAGTTTTTCGTATACGGACGGAAGACGAGGCACGGAAGAAACAGGCGCGGCGCCGCAAACGCGCGAAAGAAAAGGAAGAAAAATCCAAACCAAAGGAAAAAGACCTCGTTGACAAAGCAGGTGATGAAGATATAGGCGTAGATGAAATTGGCCTCGTCGACTTATTCACACCTTATTTGGTTATTCGAGCGAGTGGAAAAGTCAGATCATTCGACTTCAGTACCAAAGATGCCACTGGTCATAAAGCAAGGGTGCAGGTCAGTTGTCTACTCAGGCAAGGAGGCATTCGCTCACATAATATCCAGATTCTTTTAGCACTGGCGTCGAATGCGTTAGAAGTTTACGATATTCCGTCACCCCCAAAATCAAAAGATCAAGTCCCTGAAGCCAGTCGAATTTATTCACTTGATATACCGGGACATCGAACAGATGTGCGGACACTTTGTCTGAGTTCTGATGATCAGATTTTGGCTTCTGCATCCAACGGTGGGCATGTTGGTAAACCAATCAGCGTACCTCTCATGTTTTTCGTAGGAACACTTAAATTATGGAACGTGAAGACAACGGCATGCATCCGGACCATGGATTGTGGCTACGCTGTTTGTAGCACTTTCTTGCCAGGTGATAGACACGTTCGTATTGTTGCCCAGATGCGGTCGTCGTTTGCCTCATACTCCGAATAGCTCGCTGTTGGCACAAAGTCGGGCGACATCTTGATCTATGACGTGGCTTCTTCCACTCTCATTGATACAGTCAAAGCTCATTCCTCGACTGTATGGACAGTGCATCTCAGCCCGGACGGGAAGGCACTTGCTAGTGGCAGCGCCGACAAAGAAGTCAAGTTTTGGGAACTCGAGGACAAGGCGGTACTTGAGGACGAGGTCACACCTTTTTTTTCTCAAGCCTGGCTGTCATGCTAAAGTCACTATACTCGTAGAGTCGCCATCCCAAGAAATCACTAGCGCTAGTGCACACGCGCACCCTCAAGATGTCTGACGATGTACTCTCGCTAAGATACAGTCCGAATGGCAAACTCCTGGCTGTATCCCTCCTGGACTCCACTGTCAAAATCTTCTATCAGGATACCCTGAAGTTCTTCCTCTCGTTATATGGACACAAGGTCAATCCTAATTGTTATTCGAATTCGAACAACATCACATAGGTATTCACTCAGTTGCCCGTCCTTGCGATGGATATCTCCGATGACTCAAAGTTAATTGTAACGTGTTCTGCCGACAAGAACGTCAAAATATGGGGTCTGGATTTTGGAGACTGTCACAAATCAATCTTTGCCCATGAGGATAGCGTCACGCAGGTTCTATTTGAGAAAAAATCCCACTACTTTTGGACAGTAGGTAAAGATAACGTGCTGAAATACTGGGATGGCGACAAGGTTGTTCCCATACGCTTCTCCCTCTCGCATACTAAATCACGATTGCAGTTCGAAAACATCCAGAAACTTGAAGGACATCACAACGAAATCTGGGCTCTCGCAGTCAGCCACTACGGAAACTTCGTAGTGACTGGGTCCCATGATAAGTCTATCCGTATCTGGGAGAAGCTGGACGAACCTGTACAGTGCTTCGTTTTCTCATCGGTTGCATCCGTTGACGACCTTGCAGCTTTTTATTGAAGAAGAACGCGAGCGAGAATTAGAGCATCTCTACGAGAACGAGCTAGCAGAGACCCTGAACCAACCTGACGTTGCAATTGCGCAAGGAGAAAACGCTGATGGTGAACCTTCTGCCGAAGTGGCTGCGGTAACCAAGCAGACCATGGAAACACTCATGGCTGGAGAGCGTATAATAGAAGCTCTCGATCTCGCGGACAACGAACGGGTTGCTCTCCGAGATTTTGAAGATCAGAAAGCCCAACTGGGCACCCTAGAAGCAGCGGGTCTGCAGCCACCGCCTCGCAACCCCATCCTTGCGGCATTGGATTTAGAGCCAGACAGCTACATCCTAAGAGTCGTGGAAAAGATTCCCCGTACTGCATTATATGACGCTTTGCTGGTGCTGCCATTTGGCAAAGTGTTGTCATTGATGCAATACCTAGATATGTGGGCTAAAAAGGTGTGCTCCCATGGTGCTTGAATGACTTAGTGTGCTGAGCCTGGCCCAACATTGATCATAGGGCTGGAACATTGCACTCGTTTCATACGTCACGTTCTTCCTGCTCAAGACCCATCATCACCAGATTGTGGCTAATCGGATCATGCGAACGACACTAATTCCGATGAGAATTCATTTGAGAAATGCTCTTAGACGCGAGAAAGACACGGTCGGGTACAACTTAGCTGCCTTGCAATACCTCCGCCGTAAAAGTGAGGCGGAGAGAACCGCACATTTCTTCGAGAAGGAAGACTTTGACGAATCGAAAGTGCGCGAGAAGATTGCCGAGGGTAAAAAGAGAAAGCGGGTGAGCGTAAAAGCGTGATGTCTTCTACACGCGACAAGATCCATTATGCTTTCGTGTATGTGGATTACAAATCTAGAAATGCATCGTTATCAATTAACTTTGGGACCCCAGAGGGCCTCGCTCCTGGCAAGTTTGGTATATCAGTCGCTGTTGATGTGATCCTAGAGATACCTGCACATACCAGTTTGTGGGATCAGATGCCTCACGCATCTGCACGTTCAAGACACCCTTGCTTAGCGGTGCCAACGCCTTGAAGGCGGCCTGAGTGAGGTCAACATGCTTGGACCCCTTTTCACATCCGGCACAAGTGTCCACTACCCTGACAAAAATGCATATGGTGGAGTTGTCCTGGGTGTTGCCAGTGTCACAGACTAAAATAGGTTAGCAGGATTACAGCAAACAGGGAATATCACCTACGTTCAATAAATTTGAAGCACTTAGGCTTTTCTAACCACCCATCTAGAGTGAGAGCTGCAACAAAGGATTCGTCCTTTCAGGTAACTTGTGAGTGAACGAGGGCGAACGATGCTAATTTAACAGTACCGTGGGCGACCATGTTGGCTCAGTCCAGCAACTAGGGTTGAGAAGATCATGTCCAGTATACCTGAACGCCCCAGAAATTAGTCACGCATCGTTGGCGAACGGACTGATCAAACCAAGTGATGATCACATCTTCAGCTTTGCCCATGCCGATGATCCCTTTTGTAAACTCGGTCAAAGACTCCCCAACAGACCTGAAGACGCTTTTCGTGGAAGAACGTTGGGGATTTGTGCTCAATGGACGTTTGAGTGCGCTGCCCAAGTTTTTGCCAGATGTAGTTGCCGAGGCCGTCCCAGGAAATGGTGTTGGCGAGCGACGGTACTTGTAACGCAGGTCCGTAACCATGACAGATTCCCAACCATCTCGAGGATCAAATTGGTAAGACTCTGTTAAAGAGTGTGAGTTGCCTGGCATGGCTATTCGAGAGGTGTTCGTGGCTGCTCCACCGACCAGCGGGGGTAAGAGGAGAGTAAAAGGAACGGCGAGAATACCCAGAGAGAAGTGCATGGAAAAATTAAGAAGGGTTACAGTAGGGCGACGGGTGTGGTGTTGTGCAAAAAATAACAGGGCGTTTTGAGCTAATGCAAGTTGGACGCGTCGCGTCTAGGTCACGTGAAGTTGATTTGATGACCAAGCGCGCCAATATTGACAATGAGTCATCAAGTCGGAAGTGTCAGCTTGACGTCGGCTCAGCCAGTGACATTGCTACTTACAAGAATTGCAGTTTGCAAGGCAAATCATGCCCGTGGACACTTCGAAGGGTATCGCGTTGAATCTCTCGCGGCGACAATTTCGCAAGGTATCCACTGAGGAGGAGATAGAGCTTAAACGTGCCCGTGGCGAGATATCCTGTGCAGAGTGTAGAAGGTTCTCTCTCCCGTGTCGCTTGTTCTTGACCCTCATCATTCCGTCGTAGATTAAAGCTCAAATGCGACAAGAAATTGCCATGCGGCTCTTGTGTACGCAGGGGTTGCCCTACAATATGTCCTAATGGTTCGTTGCCCCTGTCATTTTTGACGACTGGCTCGTCGACTTATCACTCATAACAGGAAGTTTATCAACAGGACAAGGGACTCGGTATGTGCCTATAACAACATGCTGACCATATCAGGTTTACCAAACATCTGTATCTCAGGTTCGTACTCGCTGATACAGAGCATCTGCATCGCAAGATCGCGGAGATGGGTCACCGAATACGCTCTCTCGAAGATGCTTTATCTATATTTCAAGCAGGAGTTTCGAGCGATGTCCACCCTTTGTTGACTGAAGAGTTGATGGCTATTAAATACGGACTTGAAGCGCCCCTTCGTGAAGCTTCGGCGGATCATCAGGCCGTCCCGATAAATGGAATCGGGACCCTCACTGTCACGGAACGCGGAGATTCTCATTACTTTGGTCGTACAGCGGGCTCCGAGGTGAACTCTCATGATAACCTCTCAAGGTCAGCACGCTGATAACGGTCTTGATCGTACAGGCCCTTTTTTTGGTTGGTGGTGTTTAGTATTGATGCACCACACTTTGACGTATTGCACAAATAGGCCGGCGCGGAACTAAGTGGTATAGATCCAGGACCTTCCTCTGCTCCAAATGATAATTTCCCTCAGGTCTCGTCTGAGATTAGGCGCCTGGCATCAATTCTCCCTTTTAATATTGCAGGTATCAGTGATGACGGCAAACAGACTGAGCTCTTGGACGCGTTGCTCGATCTTCTCCCCGAATATCCGCGTGCTACTACCCTCTGCGAGACTTATCTAGAAAACTCTGCATGGATCTTTCGGCCAATTACCCGGGAAGAGCTCATCGATGAAATATTGGTCCCCATCTATGCTTTTGCACAAGATAGAAAACAGGAGATTTTAGAGGTCAAAAAAGAAATTTCCCCGCACGCTTTGGGTGTCTTGTATATGGTCTTCGCCCATGGCGCGCTCACTGACCTCACTCTTCCTCCCTACAACACTGAAGCTGAAAATTATTTCCACCTGGGCCGCTTAGCACTGTCGTTGCAGCCGATATATGAATTACCCACTACTCAAACTCTGCAAGCTTTATGTCTCGTGGCATACTATTATGGGAACCACGGGAGGCATCCTACACTCGACAGTGCATGGTCAGTTTTGGCATTCGCAAATAAACTTGCACAGAGCGTAAGTTTTCAGTGTAACGGTTGGGTGACCCTAATTTATTTGGCAGATCGGCCTACGTATGTCCGTGTAGTTGATGTCAAATAATCACTCATCGGTGCCTAGATCGCGATCCTGCACGCTTCAACATGACCCCAAAGGCAATTCAACGACGTCGGTCCCTCTTTTGGGAACTTTTATCAGCCGATATGTTCCATGTAAGTGTTCCGATGGACAGTTTGCCGATACGTACCTATTCGAACAGAGCATGACTCTCGGGCGTCCTCCATCAATCAGTCTGTCGTACGTTGACTGTGAATTCCCGGAAGATGACACGACAACTATCAACGCCAAAGGAGAAGTAGAGATGGGCTGTAAGGCTTTCTCTGCGCCATCTGCGACACCCCGCTGAATTAGTCTTATAGTTTTTCGTTGGAAGTACTCTTTCACAAGAGACTTATTCATACCAGTGGTCGAACTTACACTCACTGTGACACCACCAACCTACGAAACCATTCTAGAACTGGATCGGAAAGTTCGGGAGAAAGTCCTCCCTCCTTCATTGAATCTATACCGCTCCAGTTCTAGCGACGAGTACACTACACCGACTTCATATATCCGGGGTCGGATGTTATTCCAATTTCGGACCACCAGTAGGGTTTCCATTCTCGAAGTAGATTTCTTCTACTCACCGCACATCTTAGCGATGTTGTACATACACCGCAGCTTCTTCGCGCAGGCTATGCTGGATTTCCCTTCCAATCCACTTCGTAGCCCCTTTGCACCCTCTTTTCTTGCTGCCTACCGATGCGCTTCGGCAATCATAAAGACCACTGCAATGAATTTCCAGAAATATCCGGATTTGTTTTCTCGCTTTTGGACGATCTGGTCTCATCTATTATCCGCTGCAGTTAGTTCAACCACCTCGAGGCTTTGCATGAGCTTACGTCATATTTCCAGATCATTGTTGGCACCATCGTCACGAGGGCACCGTCTTCTACGATGGCACCGGCTGCACAGCTAGAACTCGACCTAGTACTGAATCTGTTCAGGAGCGGTGCGGTTATATCTCCTCGCGCAAAAAGTGGATTGGTGGGTTATGATTCTTCTCCATGCGACGTGCCAGTGAATTGCTGTATCCCAGGCTGTTTTGATGCACCTGAAAGCCAAGGCTCAGCAAGCACAAGGGCAATTACCTACTAACAGATCTCTTGGCAGCGGTCCTGTTGCGCTACTTCCAGAGACTGGTGTCGATGAGCTTGCAGTGTTCGGGGGCCAAACACAGATCCTAGTCAGCAAAATTCTCTCACAGCAGAGCCGTAGAAAGGTTCAGGGCTCGCCGCCTTCAGTACCAGCAAGTGCAGCGAGTTCACCATCAGCCATTTCGGAAGAGAGTCACACCCATTCGGATCCCACACCTGAAGTCCATCCATCACTCGTTGAATACTTGTCGATGCTGCCGCCCCCCACCGTGCCCAGTCCTGTGGCAATTACTACTAGTCCTATACCCACCCAATTCAATTTCAACCAAAAGCCTGTCTTCCAGTCCGACACGTTCACCAATGTTCTGTCTGCTATGACTCCCGGGTCACCGTCCGAACAGACGTTTGTGCCGACATCACTACCCTTCGCCTTTGACGAGCAATTCATGAGGAACTTCGCCGATACAGATCTTCTTGGGTCACCTTTATCCGCGGAAGCGGTCGCCAACAGCTTCGATAATATAGAACTTTTGATGTCAGGCGAGTCGGGCATAGACGAGAGGTGGCAGGCCTTGATGCAGGACGTATTGAATCCGCCCATTTCATGGAGTAGTTCAGCGTGATTTGGAGTTTCGACTCAGTGTGTATGATCATGTAACTAGCTCTGGGTCGTTATGCTCGTGTATTATTGCATTGTTCTGGTTAGATTAAGGTATGTCTCATGTAATCCTATCCAACCTTTCGATCATTGATTAGTTAGATGAATGATCTATGGAGATTAGCCTTTGGGGCGACTTCGCGCGTGATCCGCAGATGAAGCTTCTGTGCACAAAACAGGGTCGATGAGTCGAATATAGTTTGCGCCAGACGAACGAGGACCACAGGCCTTACTTAGGGTTATCACTTCCGACGACCCGAGTAGAGATCTAGAAAAGAAACCTTATCTTCCCAACCAAATCCGATACGTTTCATTTTACCAATTCTTGCGATTAAGGCGGCGCAGACTTCGGAGAGCGTGTCAACAGCCAAGTCTGGGACAACCTCGCTCACTACGAAAAGCTGAGACGAAGGGGACTCCGAAAGTGGAAGCATGCGAACGGACATGGCCTGAGGGGACAGTACACTTGCAATGCTGAAGAGATGATAAAGGGGGTTGAATATGGAGGATGGGATGGAGTGTGTAAGGGATGGTTGGAACATCGTGGGAAGATTGTATCTTGGGACATTTGCATGAGATAGTCTCGAAGAGAGCTTATAACCGTCCTACCTGGTACACATTATAAATACATTGCATTCCTTCACTGGAACGTTATAGCCTTCAAAAACGTGAGCAAATCGAAGAAGACCACGCCCATTGCTCGTTGTACACTCGGGAAAGACTGCCACTGGTCGTTCTGCAGACTGTCGAATCTCTTCAAGAGAGCTAAAGGGACCCGAGGAGGGCGACAGGGGAGTGCCACCGGTGGCCCGGACCATCGATAACAGAGACGCTCGGCGAAAGCCGCGGATAGGTAGACGAGGGCTGATCGACCGAGTCGGAGTAGATATCGCGGCGGAACCAGTGCCCGTCTTGCGACCGGGTTTGTAGGAAATGGTATGCTCATCCGGTGTAGAGGATGTTTGGTACTTTGTCTCGTCGGCAACGGGAAGAACGAAAATGGGATTGAACCTGTGGTGTGGTTCAGATCTAATCTTCCCAAGCTCCGCGTTTCATATACCGATATGAGAGCCACAATATATCGATCCAGGAGCTCCAATTCGACACAATGATGTCCCCAGCCTTCGGGCTCCAACGAGTATCCGACAAATTCCTAGAAAGGCATTTAATAGATACCAAGCGCCTGATGGCGAGAAGCGGACAGACCCTCGCTTGCGAGCCACCTGCTCTTCCTGAATCCATAGAAAACCGAGTACATATAGGGTAAGGCGGCTTAAGGTTATCGTACTTGCCCCTTCGATAAGGCGATGAAGGGGAGGAACTGGTATCTAATTTTCTAAATTTGAGACGAGACAGCTGAGAAAGGGATGACAGGCTCACAAGAAGGGTGCATAACGCATTTATTAGGATGAAATGCAGGACGGCGATCACGGTGACCACCAACGTCCGCAAAACGGCAAATGTGACACGAACTGGGGCTAACAGTGAGAGGAAAACGTCATTTTCTGATGATGGAACCGGTGGAAGGAAGGGCTGGATCGATTGACTCGTGTTCAGGAGTCTATTCGGTAGAGGAGAGACGACAGGCCGACCTGTATTCCCGTTCCAGGGTCCTGTGAGATGGAGTGAGCTAGATTAGGAATGGCTGAGTTAATACTCACTCTGAACGCAGAGAACTTTTCCATGAGGCCTGAGTGAGGGTATCCGCTAGACTGGACGCGGTGCTTGTCAGTAGAAAGTCCTGTATGTGGTTTTACGCGGTCGGTGACTGGTAATGGGCTCAGTGGCTGTGCTTCATGCAATCATTTTATTATTTATTATTTATTTCAAGGTCAGCGAATGTTTCCGTTGCACTAGTACACTCATGGTCACACTAGCACGTGGAGGGCTAGTACCCAGCGTTCATTTGCGTACCCTCGCAAAGTCCGCTTCGATACAGTATCAGAAGCTCGGTTTCTATGGAAAGGTGAGTAGCACTAGTCTCGCTGTATCTCCGTTGTAATAATGCCAAGGGTCAGGCTGCCATATGTTTCCTCCTACTCTTCTACGTGTGCCTAATCGCTTTCATTGCATTGGTTACACCAAGTCGCATTGCCCAGTTCATGTATGATCTCGCTGTCGAAATTCGCCGTCTTCCTTATGGTTATTTCATTCTCATGGCTGCGATTGGTATGTACTTTGACCCACATTCTTCGTCTCTTCCTGAATTTGTTCAGTTTTGATATCATTTCCTCCTTTCATCGGCCACTCGACGCTCATGAATCTCTGTGGTTTTACCTACGGCATGCAAGGATTCATTCCTGCAGCCATCTCCACCATTGGCGGCTCGGCTCTTGTATTCGTTCTCTTGCGTTCTTTCTTTAGCGATCGCTTGCGCAAATGGACTGCTACCAACGAGAAATGGGGAGTGCTCGAAGCTGTTATCGTTGGTACACTGATGCATCCCACATCATATACCCATTAATATCGTGCTGAACAGTGTGCGAGAGGCTTACCTCTCATTATCCTCATCCGCATCTCGCCGTTTCCTCCATGGGTGTACTCCAATTCTCTGTTTGCCGTGAGTAATTCCCTTTGGTAGTAAGGGTGGCTCCTCGAGACCTCACGTTTCACTGGCATGTACGCAGGGCATCAAATCCGTATCCCTGACCCAATTTGTATTCGCCACCCTCTTCGTACTTCCTCGCGTGTTGATATACGTTTTCGTGGGCTCGCGCATCGCAAGCTTGTCTGACGGCGAACAGAGAAGTCATATGGACTCCAGTACGCTACCCTCCTTTGGTCGTTGCTAATCTCACGATCATCTAATTAGCGACAAAGTTGATCAATGGTTCCCTGATCGTTGGAGGCATTGTGATCTCAGTTATTTCAAGCTCGTATGATATTTCTATGTTTGACTTCATGTTGCCTGACTCCCACAAGGGTGGTCTACTATTTCGTACAGAAGGAAATGAAATTGTTACGCAGCAGTCAATCAACCACCAACGGGCTAGATGCTGAAGTCTCAGAAGATGCCGAGGAAGGAGTTCCCCTCCTTGAACGCTCCTAACTTCAGAGACTGCGCACAAGATTATGGACGCCAGGTTGTATATTAATGTCCAAGTTAGATAAGTTAAACTTTCCATATCCTGAATTTCAGCTATATCACATACCTATGGTATATTTAATTGTCCACATAACAGACTGGATATTATATACCATGGTTGGTGAAGATCTACAAGGTCTAGTACAGGTGTAAAAACAGTAGAGACAGACTTGCCCCGATAAGGAACACGAGGATGAATATTCTGCTGTCCTTTGCCCTCCGCCTTGCCTCTCTAAGTTGCACGTTGCCCTTCTCAACGGTGGAAGTAGTTGCTATCGCATCCTCATAGAGTTGTTCAGTAAGCTCGGTCTGACGTGTGAGGTGCGTGATGAGCTCCATTTGCAGATTGCTGATGTCCATCAAGCGCGCTTCCGCTTGTTGCACTGACTCTAGCGTATCCTGGACCGACCGTAAAATATTTGCATTCTCTGTCTCGAACTGGAGAATTTGCGATTCAGTTAGTTCCAGCTCTTCATCGTCGTCATCCGAATTCTCCATGGAAGGGGTGGATCCGGATGGTTTGACGGCAGCAAATCGACCAGAACTAGAACCAATTGTGGCAGCAATGCCGGACACGAGCGCAGAGGAAGCACCACCAAGCCAGCTGTCACTAGCTGGTCGTTGCCTGCCTTGTACGACATCCCTCGAAGCCATTGTCACAACCTCGCGAGTAGCACTAGAGCCGAGCGTACGCGTTCGTTCTAGCTGTCGTTTTACGCGTTCTTCCTGTAATTCCTTCTGGTGCTGGCTTGCCTCGGTCAAACGCCGACTAAGGTACCACGTTATGCCAGCATGGTGAGCGGCCAGATACTCTGGGAGCGTGACTGAATCACCCTGCACCAATCTCGCTGGGAGAAATCGTGCAAGGGGATTCATGTTGCGTGCAGTCAGCTCTACACGCCCTATTCAGGTTGAAATGTTTGAAGGGTTGTTCCCGCTGCGAAGTGAAACTGAAACGCACGCTTTTCGAGTGCCTCCATCTCCTTTACTCGTTCCGCACAGCGAGTGAGTATCAGTCGGGCCTGGAGATCAACCTGGTCCCTCTCCTCGTTTGAGAGATATTTTATTTCTGACCACAACTGCTGGGAGTCGTTCAGGTCAAGATTTCGAGAACCTTGCCGAACAAGTGGACTCGAACTAGAATCGACGTTGAGGTAAGGCCGCCGAATGTTACTCAACACCTGCGTGAGAGCATTTATGTGGTTCAGCTGAGAAGGTCGCGTCAATCGTGGGTAGAGACACTTGAAACGATGGACGTACGATGATGTACGCCTCCTCCATGTAACGTTTCCCAAAAGTATCACGAGGCTCATTCTCGGTCGCTAGTTTTCGCCGTTTGGCAGGAGGGGTTGAGCCTTGCTTTGATTGTATGACTTGCCGGAAGTCTTGAGTACGATCGGTATGTCCCATAGTGCTAAGAAACAAAAACAAGGTTGAAGGAGGGAAGCTGCTGCGAGGTAGCCAAGTCAGGCCACGTGACACGCATGGAAAATGACTGTACAGCCACTGTTGACGCTGGTTTTCATACCAAACCGCCGAGAGCTGAGAGCATTGTCCGTGCCATACATCCTGGTCAACAATTGCATCCCGGCGAAAGATGGATCGAGGTCCTTGTTTGAGGTATGCGGTGTCTTTTCACCACCGTCTGCCATAGTTTACGACCAACACGACCATGTTTATGTTTATAACCCATAACTACGTCCGTCCAATCTAGGTGGCTCAAAGAATGATTCTAGCGAGAACCGGGTTTCTCTCGTGGAAGGCAATGTTGTGACGAAGGCGCATGCGTTGTCTGTACCTCTCGTTGACACAGCAGCCTCTGTTCCCTGTTGCATTGTCATCCAAAATTTGCGACATACGCTCAAATTACACCACTCACGGCAAAAGTCATCCACTGCTCGCAGCATAAGCCTGCAAGTTGTGTATTCCGCGAGATCGAGAACGTCTCGTTCCTTCACATGTAGACAGTTTATAGCGGCTACCTCTTCCAACTCCTTAGCCCGCTGTAGCACACGCCCGATTTTGCCCACTTCTACACTGACACAAACGCGGCTCCTGACGAGCTGAACCAACGCCGAGCCAGTCAGATGTACGCACCACCGTACATCCAGCCGTACGAGATTCGGGCATAGACCCGCAGGACCACATAAAGGCTGTAGTTCATCGTCTGATATGTCGCTGTCGTGCAAACGGAGTTCCTCCAGTCGAGGTAATAATGTGAAGCATTGCACCAATTCCTCCCGAGGCAAGTCTACATCGTGTAATTCTAACAGTTCTATATGAGGTGAAGACGCGAGGAAATGGCGAAGGCGTGGACCGGATGAGACGTGCTCGTGTCCTGGAGAACAACGGAGGAGCAGCTTTCGGAGCGCTGGAGCGCACATATTATCAAACATCCCAAGGAGCTCAGGGAATATTGCAAGTGCCAGAGATTCGAGTTGAGGAAGCTCCACCACTTGGATGGTATCAAGCTCGTAATGGTATTCCGAGTCGACGGAGAGCTCCAACGTCAAATGTCTCAAGCCAAGCAGATTAGCGAGCATGCTGACCCATCTTGAGGCAGGAACTGGGTTCGGAAGAGTCGTCTGTGAGAGATAGAGGTGTAAATTCGTCAGCTGGAAGGGGATACTCCAGCGAGGTAGATTAGGTTGCTTGATGTCGAGTTGATGTAATGAGGGTGCATTGTGTACAGCGGAAAAGTCGACAAGGTCCGCCGTGGGGGTGCCCCAGTGGGTTACGCAGTTAAGCCTGTGCAACTGTGGGAATGGGTGATGCATGAGTGACAAAATGCGGTTTAGCTGGATGGTGTCATGGGTACGAATGGTAGCGCTCTTCCACTGGGCGGATTGCTCGAAGAGAACTGAGAGGATTTCTTCCACAGAGAACGCGTTTGCGGGAACATCAAGGGTGATATGGAGTGGTGACTGCTGTGCCCTGGAAAGCCATAGTTTCGTCTTAGTCAAGGGATTGCCGAGACCATAGTCGATGTAGATTCGGGACCAGACGCGCGGGTATTCTGCCGCTTTCCTCCAAGCGGAGCATACATGCGATGCGACGAGTGGGGCGCGGGTCCAGCCACTTTCGGCGCACTGTTCAAATATGTCAGCGAGGACCTCAGGCGGGATGCGTCGGGCAAGCGTGATCAATGACCGATACTGTCGAATATTTTCCTGGTACTCGATCTTGCGAAGACGAACCGTGTCCAGCTGTGCCATGATTGTGTTGATTTCAGAGTTCAAGCCGTCGACGATCCGCTCGTCGTGGGCTATTGCACAACCAATCATGCGGATATCATCTTCTGAAGGGTAACGGTGGGAGGACATCCTCTGCGCGATGGCTGGTAACCTACTAGACTTTTTTGAGTATAACAAGGAGAGAGTTCTCCAACTAAAACATACACCATAGTGAGTAGTCAAGTGCAATGTGACTTTGTGTCACACTCTCTTCTTCGCTTGTAAGTACCATCTCCACTGCCTAGTCTCGCATGATGATTCAGAGTGGATGCTTCATTGACCCGCGTTCTCCGTTCGCTGGGTTGAGCTGGAGACTACAAATGTTCTAGATACTGCTGAGATTCGCCCTTTTGCGTCGTGTTTTGCACCGTAACTCAACCTTTTTTCTCTTTGGCAGTTCCATGGACCCTCGACGGGCGCGTGACCCCCGCCTTGCGCGCGCGGATCCCCGCCTGCAAAGAGTTCCTTCCGGCTCGCCTGCTCCATCAACGCCACAACTGCAGCCTTGGCCGCCGACTGATTCGCAGCAAGCGCAGTGCCAAACGTCACCGAATGCCAATTCCAATGTACCGGCGCCATTTAACAGCGACACATCTTCTGCTTCCATATACAAGCCACGACCCTTATTCTGCGTTGTTTGTGCCAGTAATCAGGTGAACGACGGTGATACTACCGCTAAAAACAAGCAATCTGACGCCATCCAGAATCGCTCTATGGAGGGACATCACGTCCTTCAGTAAGCAATTGAGCAGTTGTCTCTTCACAGAAGTGAGAGTTGCTGATTTAAATTCAGAAAAGCAGGTTACAGAGTCATCTCGTATGGCACAGGCTCCGCTGTTCGCCTTCCTGGCCCCTCAATAGACAAGCCAAACATTTACTCATTCGGGACGCCCTACAATACGATATATGAAGAGCTGCAGTCGAAAGATCCGCGCCTGTGAGTTGTAGCGAGATGTTGTTTTTTCGTATTTGGGCTTATGGGCGCAAGGTACACCGCAAATGGGTTGTTACAGATGCTGGATCGCAATCGCAGAATCAAATTGGCTCCAGAACGGTGGCAGGACAGCAGAACCATTGCTGATGTGGTGATCACATGCGAGGAGCGCTGTTTCGACGCAGTATGTGACGGTGGGTCTGCCCGAAACATGAGGTAGTTTATTTGATTAAACTGATAGACGGTAGATCTCCTCGGTCGGGGCGGCGAATTCAACAAGCCCGTACATATAATTAATATAGAGATCAAGGACAACCATGAAGAAGCACTTATTGCTGGGAAGGCAATGCTGGACCTGGCTGCGGCGGTGAGTTTGGACAGATGGACACGGATCATGAGCTGATCGGTGGCTGTAGATCGAGGCGTCGCAGGATATCGATGAGGATATCGACCGAATCCTTCAGGTACAACAAGAGCGACATCCGCACAGTATCTTGCATGCGGTTGCGTATTACTAGATCACGCAAGGATTGCAATAGACTCGTTATCAGTTTGTTCGTGAGAAGCGAAGACGCCATAATTAATCACAAGTGTACCGCCCGTATAAATGCTGATTCAAATCTAATCGTCCTTGCTCCCATCGTTGGATATCGATATCATATCATGCCCTCCCTCCGTCTCGGTAACATTGCCCCCGATTTTGAGGCTGAGACTACAGCTGGCCACATCAACTTCCACGAATGGATCGGTGATTCTTGGGTATGATCTTTCTCGCTTCTGCCGCCGCTATCTGAACTGCCACATCCAGGCCATCCTCTTCTCTCATCCCGGAGATTTCACCCCTGTTTGCACTACTGAGCTCGGCGAGGTCGCTCGCCGTGGAGCCGACTTTGCAAAGCGTAACGTCAAGGTCATCGGTATTTCTGCCAACGGTCTCGACGATCACCACAAGTGGGTCCAGGACATCAACGAGTTCGGTGCCAAGTACGGCCCCACCAATGTCCAGTTCCCGATTGTAATCCAAGCCTATTCCGTGACTTCTGCACGCTGACAGTCGTTCATCAGATAGCCGATGCGGACAGAAAGATCTCTACATTGTACGACATGCTTGACGAGCAGGATGCTACAAACCGTGACAACAAGGGTCTCCCCTTCACGGCAAGTGTGATCATCCTCTTGGCACGCTGTACGCCTTATCGCCCAACAGATTCGGACCGTCTTTGTCATCGACCCCAAAAAAGTCATTCGTCTGACGATTTCCTACCCGGCTTCCACAGGGAGGAACTTTGATGAGGTTATTCGGTTAGTTTTGCGTTTCTGTTTCGTTTCCCTGCGCTGAGCCCATCTAGTGTGATTGACTGTGAGAGAAATGCATTTTACAAGCTTGCTCAAACCTAAAGGGTCCGCCTAGCTCTGCAGCTCGGTGACAAGTACAAGGTAACGACGCCAGTGAACTGGAACAAGGGAGAAGATGTCATCGTGCACCCTTCCGTCAACAACGAGGAGGCCAAGAAGCTGTTCCCCGATGTGACCTTCCACAAGGTAAGATCATAACTCATTGGGGGGGGGACAGTACGCTGACCGGTAGCTTGGCAGCAATCGTATCTGAGGACGACGCCTCTGCGTGTGGAGTGAATAAAATGGTGGAAAGAAGAAATGTACTAGTAGTCAAAGTGTCTAGCCTGAGGTAGCAGAAATCAAAGTCTATGTTTGCACGTATTTGGTTGAATGTAAACAATGTCCAAACAAGGACGCGTGTGCCCGACGCGCGTATCAATATAATATTATCGAAATCGCTCCTCAGACTGTCGCTTTTAATTCACCCTCCTCAATACTCCACTGACAATGGCTAGTGCTGACGGCGGCGCATACAGGTATGGAATCCACACGTAAACCTGTCTTCATCTCACATCCCCCGTTAGTTACTCCCTGACTGTCTTCTCGCCGAGCGGAAAGCTTGTGCAGATTGAACACGCTTTGGCCGCCGTTTCACAGGGGACCACAAGTCTCGGGATTAAAGGTATCATCATAGTAATGTCCGCCTATCGGAGGTTCATTCTCTGCAGCGTCGAATGGCATCGTCATCGCCACAGAGAAGAAGTCCTCGTCCCTACTGATAGACGATTCAATGATCGAAAAGGTGGCAGTGGTTTGTCCCAACATCGGCATTGTGTATTCCGGCATGGGCCCCGATTTTCGTGTCCTCATCGCGCGTGCACGTAAAAGTGCCCAGGCTTACTGGAAAGTGTACGGGGAGTACCCACCCACGAAAGTTTTGACTCAGGAGATTGCGACCGTCATGCAGGAAGCCACACAGTCCGGGTAAGGTTGTATTGTTACACGCGTCTCGCTTGCTCAACCTCCACATTTTTTTCATAGTGGTGTGCGTCCGTTCGGCGTGTCGTTATTGGTCGCCGGATACGATATTCATCGCGGACCTTGTCTCTACCAAGTTGACCCATCGGGATCATTCTGGGCTTGGAAAGCTAGTGCAATAGGTAAGAATATGGTAAACGCAAAGACTTTCTTGGAGAAGCGGTAAGATTCGTGCATGTTGACTCATCACAGGGATCCTGATGCACCTTTAACGTAAAAAAGATACAATGATGACATTAGCCTGGAGGACGCAATTCACACAGCCCTGTTAACCCTTAAGGAAGGGTTTGAGGGGCAGATGACAGAGAAGACCATCGAGATCGGTGTGGTTACAGTACCGACGGTGGATGAGCTCGACGCAGGAAAGGAAGGGGGGGAAACCGGGCGCCCGCGACCTACTTTCCGTAAACTAACCGAAGAAGAGGTGAAAGATTATCTGGCTCTGTGACATGTACTGTATCTTACGTGCGTTTTACCCTGAATCGCTTTACCCCGTTGCATTCCTTGCTGAGCATTTATCTTTCACGTGGACCGCTTAACGAGAATATACTCTTTCTCAGAGTTTGTTGCTTCCCGGCATTAAATGCTACACATATTGACGAGAATTCGAACGAATGTCCCCCGGAGCGTTGCATAGCACCCAGCGCTGATCATGAAAAAGGAAATTCAGCCCATCTCCCTGCCTTGTCACCCATCCCTGATCCGCCAGCCATCATCCGCTGCTTTCATTCACGCCTTCTAGTTATCGTGAGGTTTCCGCTCAGTTCTTCGCGCCTTTTAATTAATTCTCAACTGCATTCAGTGAAGCCGCACAGGGCAAGTTTGAACCTGGTTTTTACCCTCGTTCAAGCCAACTCGACGGCACGTATCATTATTTATTGGAGAATTTTAATGGAGAATATTCCTTATCCTGCGTGATGAGACAGGAAAGGGTTAGTGGTTAAGCATTGCATGCCACCTGTCGAGCACAGATGCGTGGGGCAAGACAAGTAGCTCCTGGACTTTGTCTGAGATTTAAAAGGGGCCACCTGCGTTACGCTCCCCATCATTCCTTCTTCGCTATGTCTTATAAACGTTCTTCAAGTCGTTCTCAGCAGCCAGCACAAAGAAGGCCACGTATCGAGAAAGCATGCAATTTCTGCAGGATAGCGAAGCAGCGTGTAAGTATGCCCCATCGCATATACCCCCCGCCGTGCTCAAGCCTCCGAGTCGCTAGTGCGAACCTAGCGAATATGGAACAAATGATCGGCCCTGCCGTCGCTGTGTTTCGCAGGGATTGGACTGTAATTTATCCCGAGTAGCTCGCTCCCAGAGTCCGAGCTCGGGGCTCGGTGCCCAAGGCTCTGGACCGATCCGTCGCCCTATCGCACCGCACTCCGTCGCCACTGAAGAACTAACGCTGGGCTCTGAAACCAGTGTTCAATATACGTTACCGGAGTCCGAGTCGGTTCAAGTCCCGATGAGAAAGTGGCCCCCGCTCATGATGCACTCGGAAGAGCGACAAGATTCAAGCACCACCATCCTTACGCCGGGACAGACCCCGTATGTGTATCCCACTGCGTTGCTTGGAGTTTTCTTTAAAAAATCATTCTCAGGCTTCAGACGCCAAGCTTCTTACCCGCCGTACCAGGCATGGAAGACTGTCAGCAGAGTTTGTGAGACGCGTGTTTTTTGTCCTTCTCTCCCTCCTTACACACAGCTCCAGCCCGAATATTGCTCAAGGTTCTCCAGAGTCTGGATACTATCCTCAGGACTACTATGGATCATCCACGTAAGTCGACACCGTCTCTTTGATAACCGTTGTTCATGAACATGAGTGTTCTCAGGTCTGACAATACGTATATGGCCAATTATGCCACCCAGAGGGCAAGTGACGGTGAACCAAACCTAGGGTTGTTTATTTTCTTTCACGCTGCTTCTTGATCTCGTGTCTCACGCCATCTGGTAGATATACTTTGGACGACCAACCCGACGACACTGGCGCCTCTGCCAATGAACAAGATCAGAGTTTTTCCTCCGCAGGCGAATTCTAGTTCACCACTATGCTCACGATACCGCCTCTTACTTTTTGTTCTTACATTTCACGGACTTTTGCTACTTTTCTCATTGTGACTATCCTGTTCCACGTTTTGTTTACCTGTTCACATTTTCTTAGTAACTGCCAGTGGACACTTACCTAGTCTTTGGGAGGTATGGATGTTTAGGCACATGAACGCACGCTGTCGTCACATGGCTTGGTAACTCACGTAGAACCACGTCTTGAGTGCGCAGTGACTAACGCGGGGTCTGTCTGAGGCAAGTTGAATCAACCTCGTAGGAGTTGAACGAGCAAAAAAGGAAACTGATCTGCCACTCACACCTGATTGGTGAGGCTAGACTTGCTACAGGCTTGCGACTGTCTTCTTTGTACCTTCCTGTCCGGGACAATGTCGAGGCTCCGTCCAGGACGCAATTACCATTCATGCCCAAGCCTTGAAACGCGTTTTCCAACCTCCTCAACTGCATCGCTCAGGTCGATCAGACTGGATCTGGAGAGTACGCGGTTCTCGGAGTCATTCATGTCACGAATTACACACCAGACCGCGTTGCTCCGTGCCTCTCGTGCCCTATCGCAGCGCAGATAGGAGTGGAACAACGCTTTGGTCTCAGACATTCAACGTGGATTGGCATCATGATGCAACGTGCATACCTCGATGTCGATCTTTGTTGAACCCAACCGCAGTGATCATACTTTCTGAGCGCTCCGTAGGACATCGACCAGACGATGTAGATCCGAAAGGTTTGTTTCACCAAGTTGTAACTCATGCCTCTCGTTTACCGATCCTTGCATACCGGCTTTCTGATCTATACCATTGTCCATGAGCGTATGTCTGTTCATTTCATTTCTCCTCGCGCATATATTAAGTTCTTAGGCTGGTTTCACCTCCGACATCGAACAACCCAGCAATCATGAACTTCGTTCCAGAGAGAGCAAGAGAGGCTTGCGAGTCTTGTCGCAAAAGTCACAAAAAGGTTACTTATCCCCCTTTTGGCCAACTCCGAGTCCGTACTCAATGTTACCTCAGTGCACATACGATGACAATTCCACTCGCTGCGTCCGATGCGAGAAGCGGGACACACCATGTAGTTTGTTTATTTCTGTCGACACAACTGTCTCCCAGCAAGGTCATCATCCTACATTGGTGCCCGAAGGATCTGCCCCTGACTCGTGGGCTGGACTCGAAACCCCTCATGGGTCGTCTGCTTCGTCGAACTTTTCGTATCAATTTCCTCCACAAGAGTACTACTGGACCACTGCAGCATTTGCGGGAAACACGCAGGGGGAGTACCCTGTAGACGTGATCTTCCAAGGGTGAGGACCAGTTTTACTGGACCATGTGTATTCTAACGCCTCCCATGTGAGTCAGCTCTGCTAACCAGCACGAGAGCGAACATCCAGCGATGAATGGCTTGTATGGCCACAATAACGTGTTTAATGATCATGATGGTACTTGACTTTTCGTGCCCTCACTTGTAGTCCGCACTGGTTTTCTCCAGATCTTGGCGCTTGCATAAACCTTACACATGTATGATCGTTTCTACGTAAACCCTTACTATTCGAGTCGTGTACATGGGCCTGGGTTCAAACGTTGAATGTTATCTCACCGCTCGTGTATGCCATATGTCTGTCATTTCGGACATCGGGACGCCGCAAAGCAGAACTCCAACGCCGAAGCTCATTCCTGTGCACACTGCTTGGTATGCGGTGCGCTTTCAGGGCACATAGCGTGCTGCCACGCAGAGACAGGAGTGGGAACGGGGTTCATTTGACTTCTTCTCGCTTGTTAACTTACACTTATTGCACCATAGAGTACATAGTCGATGAGCAGGCACCACCAAAGAAACCTGATTCGACGCAAGCAATCCTTCCTGGAAACCCGTCCTACAATGGCCACTCAAGCATCTCGCCAAAGTTCCAGTGAACGGCCTTGACAGATGTATACTCCTCGAGGGCATAACTGCCAAGCTCGCGACCTTCAAAATATCAGAACAATCAATCATTATAATCTAGTATAACGAACCTATTCCGCTCTGCTTCTTGCCACCAAAAGGAACGTTGTTGTTGAGTAAATTGTACTGGTTGACCCAGACCTAGAGTAGATCATCAGGCTCTGGCGCGAATAAAGTAGACAACCTTGCGCACCGTTCCAGCCTCCAGCGCAGACGAGACCCGCATACACTGGTTAGCGTCATCTACAGGCGCTCGTGGTTAGGTCGTCTGTTGTACGCCATCCGCTGATTGGACTCACTCGAATGCAGCCCTGCGCCAAGACCATAAGTGGTGTCGTTTGCAAGGGCTATCGCTTCATCTTCTGTCTTGAACCTGCCGACCGAAAGCACGGGGCCAAAAATCTAGAACACGTTTTAATGGGTTGTGTCCGCTGGAAATACTCTAAAAGTACCTCATCCTGGACCTAAATCACGTATCAGCGGAATTCCCCGAGTTCATCAAAGCAGAACTCACTATCTTCATGTCTTGTTTGATGTCCGTGAAAACTGTGGCGTAATTTTCGTTCGTTTCTAGGGACCAAAAAAATCGGCCGGAACAACACTTACTAGTTGGATCCACGAAAAACCCTTTGCCTGGGCGCTTTTGGCCACCAAGTGCAAGCTTCGCACCCTGAGCTTTACCATTCTCGATGTACCCCCAAACTTTGTCGTATTGAACTTTAGAGACCTGCGCAAAGTTAGAAGCCTGAAATGAAAAAATCAGGCGCGATGAACTTACAACAGGGCCACCTCCACTCTTCTCATCAAAGCCATCTCCGATCACAAGTTCCTTTGCTTTTTGCACCAACAAGGCGACGAACTTGTCATAAATGGAATCCTGCACGTACAAACGGGACCCTGCTGTACAATCTTGGCCGGTGTTATAAAGGATGCCTAGACACGCCCAATTGGCTGCCTGGTCGAGGTCCGCGGACTCGAAGATAAGGTGCGGAGACTTTCCCCCGAGCTCCAGCGATACCTATTTGGCATACTTTCAATGCATTGTCCTGATGCCTAGTGCCTCGCGGGAGTGGCATGTAAACAGACCTTCTTCAGATTGCTCTTTGCCGCAGCTTCCATAATCTTCCGGCCGGTCACAGTGGATCCAGTGAACGCCACTTTGTCAACATCCCTGTGTGCCGAAAGCGCTGCACCACCGACGGGCCCTAGAGAAGGAATCGTGTTTACCACACCGGGCGGGAATCTGTCCGTGAAAAATGAATAATTTAATAAAGGCAACAAGGTTTGCGGCGGTCTCACCCAGCTTCGGCGATGAGCTTGGACAACAAGAGTGCTGTGAGTGGAGTTAATTCAGAAGGCTTCATGACGATTGTGCATCCACATGCAAGTGCGGGTGCCACTTTCCAGGCCCTGATATGAATTGGTTGATTATGACACCCTTGTGCGATGTGCGAATGGGCTTACCACATATTGATTGGATAGTTCCAGGGGATGCTGTGCAGTGTCAATAGGAGTCAAGCATAAGCAGAGGGTCCCTACATACATTTGTCCACAAACACCGATTGGGTCATGTCTGGTAAATGCGAGTTTCCTCTTATTGTCGACCTCAATCGTCTAGCGTGGGAACGGTGAGAAGGGAGTGGATGTCAACGTGTAAGAGCAAGGATCACCTGCCCAACAATTTTGTCTGCCCATCCAGCATAATAGCGCAGGCACTGGATACTGTCACCAATATCGAAGTCCCTACGAAACCGTGTCAGAGCTTGACTAGTCTGAGAAAGCCTGCGTTGTTACCTGGCTATCTTGACTGGTTTTCCGTTGTTGAGACTCTCGACTTCTGCGAGGATTTGCTTGTCTCTTTCGATGAGGTCAGCGAGCTTGTTCAGCAAGCGAGACCGCTCGAAACCCGTGACGTTTTTGCCCCAGGTAGTGTTGAAAGCATTGCGGGCAGCGGCGACAGCGATGTCGATGTCTTTCTCAGACCCTTGAGTTTAATCGGAGGGATTAGACGAGGATGATGCAGTAGTGAATAGTGGGCATACCTGCGACGACAGAGCAAATCACATCCTCGGTGGCCGGGTTGATAGCACTATCGTTATCTTGAGTGTAAGAGAGATAGGATCGAACGATGGCATGCGCACTGGATCAGCTCGTTGGAATCTGCAGAAGGAACAAACTCGTTGTTGATGAAGAGGCCGGTTGGTATCTCGATCTCGCGACCCGCAACCCGGATGACGGTGCCACTGTGAGCCATGGTTCAAGGTGTGCTCGAGCGCCTGCTATGCGTGATGGCGGCTGTTTATAGATGGCGGCTCGTTATCTGCGCCACATTGTCAACTCCGCAGTCACACCTATATACCGCGCTATAATGGGTGGAAGCTTGGTTAGTAGAGTGGTAGAACTGTTTGAGCTCGATGTTGAACCGACCACAAAGTAATAGCCGAGTTTTCTCACAGTCGTCGACGAGTGTCTCTCCGACTTTCTCCATCACCACCACCATGCTCGCGCGTGCACCACTCAACATCCGCTCTCAAGTCAGCCGTCTCCGCGTCGCCTCTCCCGCACGCTATGCCCACGGCCATGGCGAATACCATGTACGCTTTTCTTGCAGTTTCCAAAGGTTGCTCGCTCATCGCCTCACTCTCGACTTTTAGCATTTACCCTTTGCGTTCCCCGGCAAAAAACGCGCTGCTTTTGGCATCAAGCTTTCCCTCTTCCTCATCTCAGGTTTCAGCATTCCTTTTGCTGCCGCGGCATTCCAGCTGTGAGCCTCTCATTTCCCCTGCTCCCATCCCTACTCAACGACACGCTATGCAGGAAGAAATCCGGCGCTGCTTAATCGCACCCTTCCTAAGCAGTAGACGATATTCTTTCACCCTAATTTTATCCTGATGTACCAGTGTGCCACGCAGCCAGAAACCGAATAAATTGGTTCACACCACATTTCCGCCGCCCTCAATCTCCACGAGCATCCTCTTGATACGTGCCTGAGCCCCTTTGTTTGACCGTCGCCTTTCCCGACAATCACACGTCCTCGATAAGATCTCAGGGTTACACTGCAATGCATCCAGTGCGAGCACAGATGCTGCACGTCCAGCAGACTGCGCCGTTGCGCCCATGGCGCTAGCCAAGGTGATTTGATGAATGATACCTGCGTGTCATAAACGTAAGTGCAGGACTGTCATAGGGACAATGACTTACAATCACAACGTGTTTCTTGCGTCAAATCACTCCGCTCCTTCACAAGCTCAAACTGCTGACATCCGTGTGACTGCAACAGCTCGAAGAGAGTCTTCGTTGGATGATGAGACAACGTTTTCAATGTGATATGTCGGTCATAGAATGGCTTGAGCACTCTTTTGAAAAATTTCTCTGCTCCATCCAATGTGAACCCGTCTGAAACGTAAAGGGCCCCAATAATGGATTCCACGATGTCGGAGAGTGCCTATTGTGTATCAGTGTGCTACCCTCTACCCGTGATTTGTTTGACTACCTTGGGAGGCTCAATCTGCAGCCAGTGTTGTCTAGGCAGGCTCCCCTCAATGGTCACCTCTGCTTCTAGTCGCTTTGCTTCCACTTGTTGAGCGTAAGCCTCGAACGTAGTTGCCAGAGCATAAGAGTCAAAGTGAAGATGCTTGTGTAATCCGCACGACACACACAACGCAGCGAGGGCCGCATTAGAAACCATCGCTCCCTACAGTGCCGTAAGTTGGAAGATTAAACAGTGGCGGCATACCGAGCCTACCCTTAGCATTGTCATCGCACCAGGCGACAAGTGATCCTCGCGACTGAATATGTATTGCACCGTCACTAGCCATGTCAGTTCGGTGCCAAACTTTCACCGGCGAGTAGTGACATACGGAAGTCAAGAATAGCATCTCCAAGGAATTCCAGTCGTTCATAACAAGTAGCATCGTAGCCGTCTACAGATGCATGGGTCTGAATTTTTCGTATTAGTATGCATGCAAAAGACCTCCTTAGAATCAAATCATTCACCAATGCTTGGGAGAGAAGATGAGGAAGCTGGAAGTGATGTCCGATAATTGCCTCAACAGCTTCCGTCGTACCCTGACGGAGCGGCCTATTGGAAGCGGAAGGGACTGCAAGCGCCATCCGGCGGAAATCCTGCCATTGGTGGATGAGGGGGATCGGTACCTGCAATGCTTTTGCAGCCTGGAGCGCGTTATCCTGTCCTCCAGACATGTACGCCGCGCCGATAATGGCCTCTGTGACATCTGCAATTGTCTTAGTTAACAATAACAATATCATCAATACCAATATTTTCCGGTCAGGGTGTTCCTCAGATACCTTGTCGCCCAGCCATTGAGTCACGTTCTCGTCTCGTAACTTCTTCTTCTTCTTGAAAACATTTTTGTCCTCATCTTGGCTAGCTGGGTCTTGTTTGCCCTGCAAGACATCTACTGTGACATCGATTTCATCTCCGCTGCCTGCAGGGTCCGCTATACTTGACAGGGATAGAGGATCAACGGTGAAATTTGGGGGATACCACAACTTGTGGCCAAATGGTTTACTTTGGACATACTGCGGTAAACCTATCCGATCAGCGTTTTGCATCAATACTTTATTGCTGACGATCCGTTGGCGTGCGGCGTGCAGGGCCCCCTCGTGATGTGCCGGGTTGGTAACAAAAACGTAGACGGATGCAAGATATTTCAGAAATGAATCCCCTGCAACAGGTGTGAACCAAGCGGCGTGAATGATGCAGCTAATATGCAACCAACCAAAAAATTCCAATCTTTCATAATCAACTTCAAATCCAGCGGAGGGCGCGGAAATGGCGGACAACAGGAGATTCTCATGGATCGAATAACCGAATAAGTTGGCATTGAGCTCGTGAACAATCAAGAAGTCTTCTATCCGTTTCGTAATGGAAGGAAGAAGGAGCGCAGTTCGAAAGGTGCTGTTCAATAACGTCAGTATTCGGGAGCGGCACACAATTGACGAGATCGAGTTCGTCACCTGGCAGGAATAGTAAACTTGGCACACAGCTCCGGAATTAAGTCTGGGAGAGTGTCAGCATCCCGATCTGACTCGTCAGGGCTGACACGCGTACATTTGACGGCCGCCTTAACTGGCTCTGTGGCGGCGGCCCTGGTGGTCGGATTGAGGTGATTCCCGGCAACGGCTACTCCCGACACCTCTACGAGGGGTTGCGAGCAATCCGACAAGCCTTCGAAGCACTTCCGCCTGGCCTTGCAATATTCAATCAAGTTCGCATATCCTGCCTCCCTCTGAAGGGACTGTGAGCATGCAGCTAGAACAATGAAATTTTTCACTTACCGGGCTGTCTTCAGGTTTGCTCAAAGGGCTCAAGTCTTGCCTGAGGCGGGCGACATAATACCGTCGGGTGAATTCGACTAAGCGATCTTGTACAATAAGGTCATGCACCCTCTCTGGGGATGCGTGGAGCTCCTCCAAATCGAATTTTACCATCCACGTATTCCCAGCAAGTTTGACGGTGTCCCATGATATATAGTCCGTGAGGTGGACTGGATCCAAGGATTGAGCCTCCACTTGTTCGGGAAGTTTGAGCGGCGCAAGCATGTAAGCCATCTTTTCCAAAGGGCAAACAAGCGGCTTGTTGGCGACGGCACGACAAATTCTTAGAGTAAACAGGTAAAGAGCTTCCATACGCTGCTCGTCCAATTCGAGAGGTGGTGCGCGGAGGTTGCCTATAGCCTCTGGCATCCCTGGAAAGAAGAGACGAAAGGAAGGGACATGGGGAAGCGGTTGGCGAGTCAGGAGCATGATTGGAGCGTAATCTACACCCCGCTGGTCTACATAGACGACAAAAGGGAATAAACGGCGTTCAGGAAGACGAAGGGAGTTCGACCAGAATAGGGACTGCTTGCGAGGATAACAACGATTCCCAGACACTTTGTCCGCGGCGAGTGCTGTTGAACCACTTGTATCAGGTTTGAGGTGGTGCTGGAACACTGGGAACAGGTTATTGTGGAACACGCCATGCTCATACAGTTGTACGCAAGCTTGATATGCAGCTGACCGACGAGCGTGGGTAGGTGTTAAGCGAGTAGGCCCGATGACATGGTCGATAGGCAGGCCAGCCGGCAGCGTCGCACTGCAGACCCATGCTTGCTGATTTTTAGGAAGAGAAACTTCTC
>JBBPRA010000027.1:0-104769 GCA_038092775.1 Boletus rubescentipes
AATAATATCCAAATACCCTTGTCAATTCAAAAGCTCAAAAACCCTTTCCATGACATGGCTGTTTTAAAATGGTTGTATCTCAATGGCATGTGAACCGAATCACATGACCTAGGGAGCAAATGTGTAGCCAAGAGTGAGTACTATTTATAACTCCGCCAAAGCTAAGCGAAATTCCCACACTGATTGGCAGTATGCTCAATACATTACAATCAGGGTGAACATGGAAAGGGTTTTTGAGGTCACTGTAAACACCTTGGCTTGGTTGATCCTGAACTGTGATCCCACTTTCAACAAGTGATTAGATCACTGCTATACATCATGCTTGGCACTCATCCAGATGTTGCCTATGCTATAGCAGCCCTCTCTCAGCATGCTGCCAATCCTTTGAAGGAGCACATTGATAAGGCACTTTACATCTTGCTAATATCTGCTTGGGACTTGTCACTATTCCCTTGTATTTGATGGTGCTTCTCAGCCAGGCCTTATAGCATACACTGATTCTGACTGGGCATCTGATCACAATGACCATCACTCTCAGCAAGTGTCAAGTCCAGGACCTCCAGGCTCAAGTCCAACAGAGGTCCAGAGGGTAGAAGGAAGGTTAGTATGAATTGGACCAGAGGTCTGATGGAGGATAATGGAGGAGGGGACTTAGTAAGGACTTGGTGCAGACTTATGTGTTGCACCCTTGCCAAGGTTGTGTCCTTGATTTCAGAGTGACAGAGATTTAGGAAATAGTGGGAGGAGATGGAGATCACAAAGGGGAACTTTGAGCGAGAGGATGGGAGACTTAGTTGATATACGAACTGAGGGGCATAGGTAAAGTACAGGAGATTATAAACTACAAGTCTGGATTGGAGATTGGACTGAGGAATGGAGGGGCATGTGCAAAGGTATGAAGATCATATGGAAAATGGAAAGTATCATGTGGGACAGAATTGTGGCTGAACAAGGACAAGCAGAGTAACATGAATAAAATGATAGGGTTAGTGGAAGAAATGAAGGGTCAAGAAGGAGCACAAGGAAATAAACTTTAAATAGAATGGAGGCTATGTATGGAAGTCTGACATGGAGAAGACTCAACTCTGTGGCAAAGGCCTACAGGTGAATGAGGGCATACTGGAGATGATGATGGAGAAGACTGGAGGGGGCAGATAGGGGTCAGGATGGATATGAGAGTGCCCCCCCATTAGAGCCAAGCCCTCGAGGCTGGAATAATGGTCATAGGTGTGGACTAGCCTGAAATGGAGGTGTGGAACTTTTGGTGGAGTGCCAAAGTGACTTGGAGGAACTCATCAGCTAAGTGATTGTTGATCACGTCAGAGTTCAGTCAGAGTCTGAAACAGGTTATAAGTAAGGTCACCCAGCAGAGCTACCACTCATCTTCTAATTGTTACAAATGCTACATTTTTATTTCTTTTGACTTAGTTGTTTTTCTCCTTTGCACCACTCCCATGGAGCATCTTATGTCTAAACACAACTTCTATTTTCCATGCTGTGCATGACTCATTTACATCGACTCATCAGATAAACCTTTTTCCTATTTTAGGCACAGCCTCTTAATTTCTGCTCTGCTTCCATTCTATGGCTGTGCACATTTCTTATCTCTGACTCAGAGTGACTCACACTAGCACTGGCCCTATAGCAATTTTCCCTCTTATCACCACACTTTGCTGGACCAATAGCAGTAGTCCCTCTTATCTCTGATTGGAGATCTAGTGTACATATGTACAAACATTGTAGTAGTATATAAAGGCCAAAGTTGCTGCCAGAGAACTCCAGTCAAGTTCTCTTGGTCTTTCTCCTGCAAGCCAGTGCGGCAAGTACTGCAAGCAAGATAGACTTGACCCCTCTCCCTTCACTATCTCTTTACCTTGTCTATGGCCCTTTAGTGGGTAGTGGCAAGCGTTCCTTCACTCTACACTTCTTGCTAAGATCAGTAATGTGGTCCTTAAGTGGATAGCTTGCTTGGTTGCTTCATTAGAACTTGACTACCTCTCACCACCAACAATGGTCCTTGGCCAGCACAAGAAGAATTTGTCTATTCACTGCTCAACTCTCCTAATCCTAGCGACAATTGACAGTAAGACCTACCCCTGTTTGCAGCCATGAATCTAGTTACCCAGTGCTTATGATGGACAAGTGTCTACTTCAGTAGAGTTAGACAGGTACTTGGCCACTGCTTCAGAGCACAGAGTGGAGCAGATGCATGTGAAAGAAGAAGAGCATGAACTCTTGCCAGGATTACTATGCCATATTGACAAAGAAATCACAGAGATCAAGCAAGAGCTCACTGAGGAGCACAAAGCAGAGCAGTTTCACTTGCTGAGAGAATATCTCCACCATTCCTGCTCAACTTCAACACCTGGCCTTATTTATCCAGACGACTGGATTTATGATTTCATACCAGAAGACTTTCCACCATACCTTGTGCTAGAGCAGCTACCCAATGAGCACAGGGAAGAACTTAGGTGAGTTTGGTTTGACTTTGAAGAAGGAGAGATAGTACTGGAAGGCAACGGCCAATTCCGCACCCCTACTCCTTATCCTAGACAGAGATCTCACAGAGAGCACAGAGTCTACCATGCTGACTTAGAAAGGCAAAGTTTTCCCACTTACTCCCCTTTCCAATCCTGCTACCTACACCCTTGTTCCTATCTCGCTAGCCTTAGAAGTTACCCTTACTAGTTAGCAATGTCTGAACAACCTGCAGTCACTATGGAACAGGTTATTGAAGCTCTTCAGAGGGCTAATGTGGTTGCTACTGCACAAGGAGAAAGACTTAATGCTCTAGAGGAGCAAAGGAACACCTTAGCAGAAGCACTGCAAAGGGCAAACACTGCCTTAAATGATGCACAGCAGAATGCACAAGAAGCTGATCAACACACCAGAGAGATAATGGGCTTGATTGGTCAGCAATGTGTTACGATTCTCTTCCTGGGCAGCGCTCTGTTCCTTGTTTCTTCATTTCATGCTACATCTCTCTTCCTGGGGTCCCTTTCTTACTCCTATTATCACTATCTTCTTATCTTGGGACCTCTCACATTCACTGTATGTGCCCTCTAACCCCTATGCTGTTCCTTGTATTACTGCCAGACAGGAGATATTCTTTGCTTCTCTCTTCTTAGTCATGGACACTTACTCCTCTAGCCGATTCTCTCACATTGACTACGTATTCCTCTTACTCATCTTCCTTTCCATGATATTCCATGACATTCTACTCTTACTCAGTGGAACATTCTACCTAGTTCCACAGTATTCTTTCACTTATTCAGCAGATCTCTTCCTGAGTATATAAGTCCATGTGTTTGTACTTAGTCTCTACTCTTGATCTGTGCAATATATGTGTTATACTGTACCTTCCTTGTCTAGAGTCACTTGCTTTAAGGCCTAACCCACCTTTGCCCCTAGTCCACCTTGTCACACCAGAGCTCGCCAAGCTCTTGACTACTTCTATAAGTCTACATTCTACTTTGAAGGACTCTTTGCTCATTTACCTTGATCATCCATGACACTCGCATAACACAATGGGCTAGTTTGGCCCTGTCTCACTCAGAAAACAGTGGAGGAAGCTCTGTCAAAATAGAGATCTTCTCAGATCCTGGACTGTATGATGGTTCCAAAGCCAAATTTGAAAAATGGTGGATGAAGGCACCTGCATGGATGGATTGCAACCCACACCACTTTGCCATGAAAGACACTAATGGAGATCTGGTACCTAATGCCAAGATGAGGGTGTACACTATCCTGTCCAGACTCCATGGGCAAAAGGTGAGCTACTTTGCTGAAACCAAACTACTCAAGCTAGAGCAAGGTGTCTCAGCATTCACTGAAGACTGGGATGCCTTTGTTAACAAAGTAGAAGGGTCATTCCAATCTATCCATCAGAAAGACTGGGCCAAGCAGCAAATTGTGGCCTATAAGCAAGGGAGGACTTCCATCAACAACTATTTGGCAAAATGGAGAATATTGTACTTCCAGTCAAAAATAGATGACACATTTGGAGTATACCTGTTGGAGCAGAACATCTCCAAACAGATCATTGAAGTATTCCAGCAGAACAAACAGAGTACTGCTGTAGATCCAATGCTCACAGCTATCTGAGCAGTCAGCAAACAGATTGAAGCCTTTGAGCTTCTCCATGGAAAGGCATCAGAAAGACCCAAATGGGCTAACCGAGAAGTTGAAACAACCAATAAAGCAAGTCAATTGCCTTAGGCTTTCCACGAGACAGCATAAAACCACTAATGAGGGTAAGAGTTGATCGAGTCCGCTTTAGAGGTGAAACTCCAAGAGAATCAGACTGGGGATGCCAGTCGATCCCTTGGTCTTTATATACTCCACAAGGTATGTACATGTTTGTATTGAATCTACCAATACTGTCTAGGGCAGGCATAACGGAGATTAAGGACATGATGCAACTGCATGGCAGTGGCAGAATGGAAGAGAAGCATAGAATGTGTGTGATGTGCATGTATGTGACAGCATAGCCGTGCACAACACAGAAATGAACTGTCAAAGGTAAGGTTAAGTTTAATAGAATAAGGTTTGCCCTGAGGCAAACACATGTTTATGAAAATGTAAGGGGCATGAGATAAGTGAGTTCTCATAGAGAGTTTCCTCATGGTTTGAAGTCTGAAATGATCAGATAAGATAAGATGGAAGATGAAAATTTGGCTAAGTCCATTGGAAATGTAGTCCCTTAGGATGGGACTGTAACAGAAGTCACCATAGATGCTGCCCAAAGGAGGGGCAAGCCTAGGTGTTTCAACTGCCAAGAAGAAGGCCATCTCGCCAAAGATTGCAAGAAGCCAAGGAACCAGTGCTCCAAGTGCAAGTTCCTTGGTGAAGGGCATAGTCGGAATTGCAGAGATAACTGCACTGCCCACACTGCAGAAACCATGGTTGGCCAAAAGGAGAAAGACCCCTTTGCTGCTGTAAGAGGAATGTCATTTGATGCCATGAAGGCGTACTTCTATTGAAACACTTCTAAAGTGGCTAGCACTCTAGGTTATCTCAAAAGACTGCTTGGACCACTTGGAAAGTGAAGGAATGGGATTGAGTCTGCTTTAGAGGGAAACTCCAAGAGAATCAGACTGGGGATGCCAGTTGATTCCTCGGCCTTTATATACTATCATACTGTATGTACATGTTGGTATCAAATCTACCGATACTGTTTAGGGCAAGCATAGTGGAGATTAAGGGCATGATGCAACCGCATGGCAGTGGCAGAATGAAAGAGAAGCATAACATGTGTGATGCGCATGTGTGTGGCAGCATAGCCATGCACAGCACGAAAATGAACTGTCAAGAATAAAGTTAGGTTTAATAGAACAAGGTTTGCCATGAGGCAAACACATGTTTGTGAAATGGTGAAGGGCATGAGATAAGTGAGTTCTCATAGAGAATCTTCTCATTGTTCAAAGTCTGAAATGATTAGATAAGATGAAAGTGAAAAATCAACTAAGTCCATTAAATGTGTAGTCCCTGAGGTGGGACCATAACATCTATGATATGAAAGAAACTGAGTCTTTAAAAGACAAGATGAACTGAACATGTCAGGTGTTCAGTTTGCTTCCCAGAATCATTTTGATGTACTAAATATTGAGGAATCAGGAGATGTTGAGGACGATACCTATGTATTCTACTGTGGTGATTTGGTGTTTTTGCAAAGGATGAAGCACGGTTGGCACCCTAAATTGATGCTTGATTCTGAATATAGAGATACCCTTGATGGATTTAACAAAGAAGTTTTCACATGAACTATAAATTCTGACAAAGAAATCCTTATGGAAGTAACAATTACTCATGACAAAACCCCAGCTCCGATCCCAATGAAGGCACTATTGGATATCAGAATTGCTAGTTTCAACCAGGTGCAGAGGCAACAGTGAAGGGATGAACCAGTGAGGGAGAATACTCACTTGGTGCTTTATACTCTTGCAAGTAGATTGAGGAGCTATCACTCGATTGTAGGAGTTGAGAGCTTAGTATTTTGGGTCATAAGGACCCAGCTTATGTATGTACATCCAAGGTATTGTTTGTACGAGTGGATGAAACTATCAGTAAAGGGCAAAAGAGTCCCAGGAAAGAGCCCATGATGAAAGGAAGAGAACATATTGTGCAATAGTAGCGCAATATGAGATCAGAATGGTAAGTAATTGCACTAGATTGTAAGTATATGGTGCGAGATAATGAAATATGACATCATTAATAAGAATAGAATATGATGTCGTAATGATCACCAAAGAATGATATGAAATGGTACCATAATGGTGTGACTGATCTAATCATGTCAGTCACGCTTATCCTAATAAGTATAGAAGAAATATGTATAATAAAATGTCAGTCACACTCATAAGTGTCAGTCATGACACTGTAGTAAGTAATAAGCATGAAGAGCAAACTAGACATTACTATGTCATTTTCCAACACTTACCTCCAGTTGACGTGGTACAAGACTGGAGGAAAGAGGAATGAGTGGTGCGTGTGTCTACTGCGCGCGATGTCCATAAAAGGAAATGGAGTCCCGCAGAGGGCTGGATCTCCAACAGTATGGAGCTAGTCAGTATGACTTTCGCGAACTTATCATCCTGCTGTCGCCTGTACCCACTAAGCCTCCTCGTGATGATCTCAACCCTCTTGGCCCGGCTCTTCGCTCCCTCGCCCCTTCAGGCTTGTTGAGGGTTCCGCCAGCCGGTCACGGTCTGGACGGTGTCTGTTGTCTCTACAGGATTTCTCAATACTCCTGTTCCGTTCGCTACGTGCAATCTCCACCTAGGCTGTCGTGCGACGCACTCAGCTGCATGGTGATCAACTCCCCGGCTGGGGTTACGGGTGCGACATACGCATAGTAGACTTTTTCCTCTCCTACGTCGTTTCTTGAGCTGCTTGCCAGGGTCGTCATTTGATTTGTGGCTGGATTGCCCAATCCTGCCGCTGCGGCTACCTTCTCGCTGAGTCTCCTGTGCGATTTCGCACCTCTTCTTCCTCGTTCCTGGCCTCTTGTCATGTGTTCGCGTTCGCGACATGTCCCATTCAAGTTGGTTGGTGTTGTCCATTCGTGCTATCCGCCCGCTTCTAACTCCGTCATGGCTGCATGGCTTGTAATTGGGTGGAAGCTAGGAGTGTATCCGCGGAAATAGACATGGAATCAAGCCTTCTGACTCGGAGGAAGTAACGCAACACATGGGGATACGAATCGGACACTGAGCGGAGAATCTATGAAAAGTGTCCCAATCGCAGATAAGTGGATGAGTGAGGTCACCAGTGTGGGGTGACTGAAAACAGTGAAAGATGAAACTTGAAACGTTGTGACTTTGACACCGCCGGCGGACGCCCTTCTTACGTTATTTGCAGCCGAAATTTAGTCAGTCATCACGCTCTACGGTACCGCCATTTGCACGCCTTGTCCTGCGTCGCCACTTGCGCGTGAGTCTCCAGCAGGCCGGCACTCTCCCTGGTCACTCCGCACATCATGGCAGGTGGTAGTGTGTACTAGTACTTATGTCTGAGTCCGTGCGAGCGGAGGTAAGTAGCGAACTTACCGATGGGCGATGGTTGCGTTTTTGACGCGTCCGCGAAGTGGTGATCGAAGGTTTTTTTTTTTTTTGAATCTTTGTTTATTGCCCTTGGGAGCGTCGCCCCATGGTGGACCGTACATGCGTTGTGCTACGAGGTCGGTATATTGGTGCTTAATGTTTACGGTATTTGCTCGAGGTCCCGAAACGGAGGGGCGGGGGATGTGCGTAAGATATCCAAAGTGGCTAATTGGGGGTTAGAGATAAAGTACTGTAAGAATAGGAGGAGAAGTGAAATTGGAAGATAGAAGAAGGAAAGAGATAAAGAAGAAGGTGGAAGACGGGACCGGGGGGTGGGCAGGTTCCTGGTTTGGCTTGTCGTGCGGGGGCGTGGCTGAGGGTGTGCGGTTGGGGTCTTATCCACGGTCTGGTGGTGGCGTGAGTGATCGAAGGATGTGTACATGACGTGCGCGAAATCGTTTGAAAATGGTTTGGCTTGTCACGCTGTGCCCATGTCCGTTTTGTGTCCGAACACAGGGCCGTGCAGCGAAGTCGCACACCATGTTTCATGCAAATGAAGTGACGGGAACGGTACTTCCTCGCGCAATCGACCACAAATTGATGAGCGGGCATCAGTGTGGACTCCATCTGGACCCTGGCACATGCCTGAGGCACAAGGGGTCGATTGAGGGTGCACCGAACTAGCCCTTTACATCTATGGCCAGAACACCAAGTAAGGACGTCGGAGAAGAGGTGGACGCAACCAAATAAAGATATGAAACCTGACCTGTGTGTAAACGACCGACGAATGTTCCCGCCGCGGGGGAACGCGTTGCTAGTTTTATGGGTGGGATGGCCGAGCCTGAGAGAACGCATCAACCTGAAGCTATGCATCCAAGCAGAAATTGTCGGTACCACCCAGGTAAATTTGAGTGGCAGCCCGAGTGAAGAAATTGAAATTGACACAATCCCAGCACAACTTACTGTAAGTACCTTGTTTCGAACATACATCGAGTTTGAGATGATGATAATCATTCCCTAACCCAATACGAAATCCAAATAACTATAAAATGACGCTGCATTACAACCGCCGACCGTGGAGTCTCTCTACACTGTAACCATGAGTGCTGATGGATCGGAGCCAGAACATTTCTCAGACCCAAAAGTAATCGCACTGCGCACTGCGTTGCGCGACCGCGACCCATTCTACAGTGGAATTTGCACCATACCAGATTATCAGCGACTTCTGTACTACAGCCATGACGGCCTCCTTCGGTGAGCACTTTGGGGTCCACCAAAAGAAAGGGTCGTGTCTGATCACCATGTAGTCGTATCGATGTTTCGAACGCTGGGGAAGACGATCTCAAAGCATTGTATGGTGCCTGCAAACCAGCAGAGTTCGGCCGGGACGGGGAGAACGTGCTTGACGACTCGTATAGGAAAGCGGGGAAGATGGATCTCATCTCGTTCTCGACGCTCTTGGATCCATGTAGTCTCGGAATCCATGAGCAAGTGTCAAAGGCGCTGCTTACTCAGATTCACGCCATGATGGACGTGGAGTTGTACAAGTTGAACGTCTATGGTGAGCCCTCCGATGCCTGTTTCTTCGTCGTTTGAGCTGAAACTCGATGTGTTATAGGGAAGGGAGATTTCTTCAAACCCCACAAGGACACGCCAAGGGGACAGGACATGTTCGGGTCCTTGGTCGTCGTCCTTCCTATTTCCCACGAGGGTGGTCAATTCGTACTTCGTCAAGGAGAAAAAGAGTGGACTCTCGATTTTACAGACAAGTTTGAAACTTCCACAGAACCTTCTGTTTGCTTCGTCGCGTTCTTTGGTGACATCGAGCATGAGGTCTTGCCCGTCACCTCCGGATACCGCGTGACACTCACTTATAACCTCTACCATAAGCCCATGCACCTCAGCACATCGTCAATCCCTACTCCATTCCATCTCAATCTCAAGCAAGCGTTGGTCGATCTAGTGAATGACAAGTCGAAACTCCCCAACGGCGGCTATCTGGGATTCGGTCTTGCTCACGAGTACGTCCACACAGGCCGCAACGTGCTCGACCCGCTGTTGGCGCAGCTGAAAGGATCGGACCGCGCGCTTGCGGACGTGTGCGATTCGCTTGGTCTCCGTTATTCTCTCCGGCTCCTCTATCGCGGGATTATTGATCCACGGTTAAACCTCATTAGTACCAACGAATTTTATATCGACCGTACGACATTGTTCGGATTCGAACCTGCATCCGAGGGATACCTTCAGCAGGTCCTCGAGGGGTTGACTATCGAGCAAGCTGAAGGCATCATTCTCGTCGGGGGGCAGCACGAGTTTGACGCGAGCCTTTTGGAGGATGATTGGTACAGCGAGTGGTTGGGATCATATTTCAGGAATCCAGTTACAGAGGTGTTGGAAATCACGCCGATGAAATCGTCCGTGGATATCAAGACCTCGTATATGGCGTATGGAAACGAGGCGGAGTGGGGTTATTTTTACGGGACTGCATGCATGTTGATCGCTGTGGAACCGGCCGAGTCACGCCGGCTTGCTTAGTTGCGACAGTAGATGTACGTGGATGTCGCGATCTTTGTCTCGGAGTGTGGTCTTGTAAACAATTCAATGAAATAGGACTGTTACCAGTTTCATGAAGTTTTCAAAGCGAGCATCACTACCGGGTAACGCCTGTGACCAGTATATGCCTTGACGCACAGCGAGCATTTTTAAGTACGAGTAGTATTAATTGTCGGGCAGAGGTCGACCTAGACAGAATGAATGAATACTATTCTATGTCAGTAGGTAGAAAGGAAGGAGTGTAACTAAGCTTACCTCCAGTCGAGTGGCACGAGACTGGAGGAAAGGTGTGAGGACGCGTCGACGTCCATAAAAGGAAATGTAGCGAACGGCAGGTAAAAGCTAATGGTATCTACACGAAGGGCTGGATCACCAACATTAATTGGGGTGAAAAAAGAACGACAGGTTTTACTGGCGCAAAGTATCGCATCAGCTACTACATAGCCTACGACACTCTTCAATCTCGTAGCCAACTAGCAAACATCGACTAGTACAAATCCGGTTTCACAACTGAATAACATGGCGCGACTCCGCCGGTTCCACAGCAATCAATATACATGCAGTCCCGCAAAAGTAGCCCCACTCTGGTCCCAAGTCCTGCGCCATATACGAGGTCTTGATGTTCACCGACGATTTCATTGGCGTGATTTCCAACACTTCTGTGATCGGTTTCTTATAAAACGATCTCAAACATAAACCATATGGGTAATCATCCTCCAAAATTCTCGGCTGAAATGCGTGCCCTCCGACGAGAACAACGCCTTCGACTTGCTCGATGGTCAACCCCTCGAGGGCCTGTCCAAGGCATTCCTCGGGTGTATCCTCCAACTCTGTTGCTGTGTCGTCTATGTCAAATTGAAGTTCGTGTGTGGTGATGAGGTTCAACAGTCGGTTAAGAACCCCGCGGTAGAGTAGCCTGAGGGAATAACGGAGACCAAGCGCATCGCACACGTCCGCGAGCGCGCGGTCTGATCCTTTCAACTGGCCCGACAATTGGTCGAGCACATTGCGACCCGTGTGGACGTACTCGTGGACGATGCCGAATCCAAGATAACCGCCGCTGGGAAGTTTTGATTTGTCATTCACTAAATCGACCAGCGATTGCTTGAGTTTGAGATGGGATGGAGTGGGGATCGACGACGTGCTGGGGTGTACGGGTTTGTGGTAGAGGTTATAAGTGAGTGTCACACGGTATCCGGATGTGACGGGCAAGACCTCATGCTCGATGTCACCAAAGAACGCGACGAAGCAAACAGAAGGTTCTGTGGAAGTTTCAAACTTGTCTGTGAAATCGAGGGTCCACTCTTTTTCTCCATGACGAAGTACGAATTGACCGCCCTCCTGGGCAGTAGGAAAGACGACGACCAAGGACCCAAACATGTCCTGTCCCCTTGGCGTGTCCTTGTGGGGTTTGAAGAAATCACCCTTTCCTGTGACCCATTGAGTTCAAACGATGAAGAAACAGGCAACAGAGGGCTCACCATAGACGTTCAACTTATACAACTCCACGTCCATCGTCGCATGGCTCTGAGTGAGCAACGCATTTGATACCTGCTTGTGAATTCCGAGGCTGCGCGGATGAAAAGGGGTCGAGAACGAGACGAGATCCATCTTCCCCGCTTTCCTATACGAGTCGTCGAGCACGTTTTCCCCGTCCCGGCCGAACTCTGCTGGCTCACAGGCACCATACAATGCCTCGAGATCGTCTTCCCCGGCGTTCGAAACATCGATACGACTACATGGTGATCAGACATGACCCTTTGTCTTGGTGGACCCCGAAGTGCTCACCGAAGGACGTCGTCGTGGCTATAGTACAGAAGTCGCTGATAATCTGGTATGGTGCATATTCCGCTGTAGAACGGGTCGCGGTCGCACAACGCTGTTTGCAATGCAATGACTTTGGGGTCGGAGAAATGTTCTGGCTTGAATGCGTCCGAGTCAGCACTCATACTGAGAGAATGGGCCGTTGTAATGACATCACCACGCGACGTTTTATAATCGCATTGGAATAATGGGGATGACTATCATCTCAAACCCAATCTATGCCAGCCGCTGGGCCTCTAGCACGGGGCTTGATTCGAGACATCGCAAGAAGTTGAAAATAGTTTTTCCGGGTGCTTCTCACCACCCAATTGGCAAAGCGATGGCCTCGTGCCGCAGCATCGAGATAAGGATCTCCGTGTGCCGATGCTCCACTTTGCGGCCCCCCACGAACCATGTCCAACTGAATTTCCTCTGGAAAGTAGGTATGTACGGAGCAGGAGTGAAGATTTGGGTAAAAGCCCCAAAGGGCTATTTGACCCGAAGCATTATGAGGGGGAGCCATTTGCGTTTCTGGATGGAAGGAACCAGCGACGCATGCAGCGGGACTCACCTCACACAGAAGAAGGCTCCAATGATCAGTCGAATGCGTGTGGTGGCGACAACACACACCGAAGCGCGTCGAGCGTGCTGTGCGAAAAGTAATACACTTCGACGCGCGAGAGAGCTGGTGGACCGGGCCCGACTTCCCTCGCCCTCCTGGAGAGCTCCCGCCCCACGGACGTGGATGAATGGCAGCAACGATGAATGCTGACTATCCTACGCGTATGCACATGAACTACTACGACCCGTGCTATGTACTACTCCGAGTCTCCGACTCCGCTACAACAGGGTGCTCTAACTAAGCAGCACTCCAACGTGCGCCGACACGAGGGAGGGCCAGCGAGCTGGCGAGTTGGCGCGGAGTGGCGTCCGAGAGGTTGAAGACCAGAGGTCGCACGGTAACGTGGGCCCAGTGCGACCTGCGAAACGAGGAGCGAACGAGGCGCTCATGATGCGAGGAAGCCAGCTCGCTGCACGACTTGAAACTGGTGAACGAAGAAAAGTGTCGCCGGCACCGCCACCCGGCTCACTACTAGGAAGTCACGTCTCGCGACAGCCTAGACCGTGACGCCCATTCGGTCAGGACTATCAATGGTCTGGTAAACAAACGTCCCCACGCCCAAACGACGAACCCTATCGCCGCTAACACGATGTGTTTCGTTCTCGGTTACTATTGGCAGACGAGTAGTCGGTCATCTCTTTCGAATGGCCTTGTCAAATTCCAATAGACCTCCAGAGAAATCCAACGGGCCCAACAGATCTGTCTTGCCAGTGAACTGCGCTTCTACCATCCACGGTTCAGAATGAGATGGTTTTATCATTCCAATCCTTGTCGTGTTCCGTGTTCGGCCCCACATGCAGCCCAGCTCTCCCTGAGCCTCGAATCAGCAGTGGTGCTTTCAAGAGAAGTCAGCAAACGGCGATGGCCACACAGCCCACACCGCTTCTGCCATGGTGGGAAACCTTGAGGCACAAGTGCTGAGGAAGCACTGCTGTCCCGCACACCGGACTTAACATCTCCGATATGGCCTTCAGGAAGACCATTTTATGTCCTGGATGGCGTTTCAGAAGCTGCGTTGACGTCCTGACTCCTCGTTGGGATGCAGTGGTAGCGTGCCTCGTAGGATAACACGCTTGGGGTCGCCCGACGCTTTCTGTCCCAGTTCTGCCTCCCGTACGACCTTCTCGGCGTCAACCGCAGCGATGGACAAAGGACAACACCTTGGGAGGAAGCTTTCCGAGTTCGAACTGGACGAGAATCCACCGGTTTGCCTCTAACGTGTTCCCACCACATGGACCGACTGCAATGACCTTTGCCAGGCCCCTGCACGATCTGCCCGTGCCTTTGCTTCCCCTTTGCCATCCTCATTCAGGCCCTCGCTCTCGTGCGCATACGGGTGTACTTTGCGTGTCGCTGTGGACCAGTTTCCTCGTCGACTGCTCGATCGCCGTGCCCGGTATTGCCTTCCTGTGGCGATTCGCCAGAGCCGGTAGCAATCGCGGCACCACGTCGTCGATGTCACGCGAGAAAGTCATACATATTCCCCAAGGATGTTGCAACACCGGCAACCGGAAAGCATGTACAACTTCAACTACCAAGCTGGTACACAAAATCAAGCACAAGATTCTCACCCTCGAACCATGTCTTCGAGTCACAACTTCAACTTAACGTCAACGACGTGGGCTCCTTCACCCGATCCGGTGACACTACGCCAATTGATTCAGTGGACGATGCCAAATATTTATAATCACGGTGTCGGGTAGAAAACAAAATGGATCAGGTTGCAAAGACGAGAAGATACTTAGAAATCAGCCATTATTTGTTTAGATCGGTATCCAGGCTATGGGGTTCTCCTGCACGTAGGCGCCTAGTGTAGCTTGGAGCTGTTCCCCTGACACGCCCGTAAGTGGTTCGCTATAGTCCGAGACGAAGTTGTTATATCCGAGGACGACCTATTCAACCATTATCAGCGAGTCTCGCTCTCGGGTTTTCCGAGCTTCCACATACTTGCTCCAGAGTGGTAGCACCATATTCGGCATTCCACCATGCAATCATGTTAGTCATTCCTGTCTGTATCTGTATGTTGAAGGTGTTCACTTTGTTGGTGATCCAATTATTGTAGATTTGCGTGAGATCGGAGTTAGTGAGATCGTTATGTTGACTCCTGGGTATGTGTGAACTGGTGGTACACTTATGACCCCAGCGTAAATGCGAAAGAGCTCACCAGACTTCGCGAATGCACCTCGATTGAGTCAAGAAGCTATTTCTGACCAATGGGTCGTTCATGTAAGTCACAAGACCGGTTGTCTGGTGGAGGATGAAATCGGGGCAGAACAAGATCTAGTCGAACTTACAGAACGCATAACGGCCACCTTCTTGGATGCAGAATACTTATTAAATGTTTCTCTCGCGGATATCTGCTTTCCAGAGAAAGCCTGGGATGTTGTTTGAGTACTTCTTTTAACAGCAGGGGATAATGAAATTACCAGATATTTAATCGCGTTTGCCCGTTTTTCCAGCCATGGCATATAAACACCACCATTATTAGCTGGCATCGTGTTATGGGGGAGACACGAACGAAGCTCCTCCAGGATCTAAAGGAACGATCAGTTAGACTAAATATTGTATAGGAAAGGTACAGACATACTTGTCCATTGAATATGTTTTGCCTTACCCAGTTACAAAATGCAGTTTGACTTTGCTCGCTCGGTTTCAGGGAGGCTATGAAATCCGGTACTGGGGGTCAAGTCATTCTGAGCGAGGAAGGCATGCTCGCGGGCCTACAAACGTACTGAGATGAATCTCGTAGATGTGTTCCCTATTATATGTCGCCGACGTTGCATATTGTGACTCACTAAATCGTCCGAAGGGGGCTGTGAGCGTGTTGGGAGATTCTAGGTCCCAATACTCGTTCGTTACAGCGCTATTGTCATACGCGAGTGGTGAAATTTTCAAGCCATCGCAACCAGGAACTTTGACCGTGCTTGCCTGTACATGAAAAAGTTAGTTGTATATGGAATATTGCAATCACAGCAGAAATCGTACAAGGGACTCCGGATCAATGTCTTAAGAGTATGGATCATCATCTTGGACCACATATTAACATGAAAGTACGGCGTACCGGTTCGACGGAAAATTGTACCATCTTCGTCATCCCCAGCTAAGAGAAAATCCAAGAAATCATAGTCGTCTTCGTCTTCGGGAATACCCTCGAGTTCACGCTTCGCCAATGCGTCTAAATCTGTTGGCACTATCGAGACCGTGAGATAAGACTGCTGTCGGATGTGGGATACGGACATACAGTCAGAGTACACATTATTGTCGGTTTCATCAAGTCCGTTAGAACCTGGACACGTAAGTGTTCCCGGAACCTCAGGTAACGCAGTACCTGTACTGCGTTTCACGAGATGCTCCCGCTCTGCAGTAGCGGGGGGATCAATTGTGAGTAGCCGATTGACAGGGTAGACATAGTGTTCTTGATCTCCATTCTTTTCCAGGATATAAGCGCTGGGATCGTGTTTTGGTCGAGGGAGGTGCAAGTCGGGACTTCTGCGCTTTACGCTACTCGTAGAGAATGAGGCACACTGCGGTGCAGAATTCATCAGTTCTGTACGTCAGGAGTAATAGAACGACTTACTCCCTGCTTGAAACTGTACTCAGTTTGATAGAACGGCCATTGGACAGTACCACTTTCCCAAAACGGGAGACTAGAAACCAACCAATTGATATTCTTTTTCTGCGCGTTTCGTTCTCTGTACGCACCTGCCTGTAAGCCCCCCATAGCTTTTTCGTGTCAGTTATAATAAAACATCGTCATAGACATATGCTCACAAGCCGACTCCACAGTCTATATATGTTATAATTAGCAGTCATGCATTCACGAGCAATTTTACGTACATGCATTATAGCAAGCTTGCCGTACCTTGGGGCAATCATAAGATCCAGTACCACGTGTTGTGCAGACAACTCACCCGACTCTCCGAGAGAGACCCGTTGATAGAAATGCCTGTGTAGAGATCAGTCTGCACGTATGTCTGAGGGTTACATAGCGTTAGGCAGGTTTCCAGTAAATTTTATTGAATGATTCATACTTGTGCGTCGATCACTGCGCCATTAAGCACGTTGACACCGATTTGAATTGCTGGGACCAGGTGTATGCTCATATCGCCTGCATGTGATGGTCGATAGTCGTACACACATGCGAATTGGAACACCAACCTGCGAGCTCGACCCCCGCACCGAATGCCAGCTTCGGTGCTGCGGGCACCAACTTGACATGTGATGTCGGTGTTGCAACAAACTGGTCATTGATGGAACCCAGTTGGACATTGACCGAAAGGAATTGAACCTCAGCACTCAATTCAAGAGATCTAGTCCTATCAGTAGCCGATCAACAGAGATAGAACCGACAGCTTACGCTTGCATGGAGAGTTCCCCGGAAACTGCAACAGTCAGAGTACGACGAGGGATACTTCATGCTTTAGGACTCACTATAGCCATTGATGACTAGACTGGGACCAATGGTGACAAGACCAGGGCTACAGCGAGAGAGATAAGACAATGCTTGCAGTGCAGTGAATGTAGAACGTACTAGTAAAGTCCTGCTAAACCATAGGACTAATGGGCGCAATATTACACGGAAACATAGTTAAGCTAAATGAATCCTCTTACCGCAAACTGGATATTTTCGGAATTGTACTGGATTAGAGCCAATCCACCAATAGCGAACTGAGCGTGTGCAGTTGCGTCGGCGGCTGCTGAGGTGCTCAGTACGCTGACTCGCTATGACGATGCCAAACGTACTCAAAAACAGATACGCTGCTTGAACTAAAGAAGAGAAACCAGCTCTATATGGATCAAGGCAATTTCGGGTTCCTCGTACCTGCTGGTGGTACAATGGTCGCTTGAAGGTAGAAGCCGAAACTTGTGTCAGAGGCTGTTTTGCAGTTTAATTGCTGGATTCGGGGGAAACCGGCAATGCTTACCAACGCTGGCGGCGAGGGTGATGCCCAATGAAGCCTCGAATGATGGCATTGTTGCCGAACCTAGGATAAGAGCGTGAATTAGATTTACGATATGGTCGATTTCAATGAAACTCACCCGGGCAAGAAATCGAGTTTTCATAAATCGTCCACTGATCAAACTATCAGGCATACTAGTTAGGGTGAAGGCCCTGCATACACGTACGCTGTCATCCCAGGAAAACCTGCGTGTAAATTTAGCAGTTTTCTCCACCTACATGATGTCAGTCTCGTGTATTAGTTGTTTATTGCCTTTGATGCACCTTCGTGACCTTCGTGAGCCAGTTGGTAAATGCGCCCCACCACCTACGGTAGAGAGGCTTTTTCATTTCCTGTTCACGAAGCCTATGCCCACAACGTGAGGATGGTCATAATTGTCATACTAGCTGACATACCATCGTTTACGCTCTGGAGGCGAGTCCACGACACTATCCCAGTACCCGGGCATATCAGTCACATCTGTATAGCATCGGGTCAGATATCGATAAATAGAGAATGCTCATACGGCAACTTACCAGCCCGCATATATATGGGTCCATTCGAGGCCGGGATGACGGAGAAGTCTGTCAGGCCATCAACCAGTCCGTTTCATCAGTACGTAAAGTGCGTGAAACGTACCATAATCAAAAGTCAACGAATACACAAGCTCGTTCGCCGGTTTATTTTTTTGGTGGAACACTGACAAGATCGACTGATTCGTATGCGGAGTTAGACTTGCGACACGGGCGTAAGGTCCAAGTCCACAGGAGGAGGGCATTCGCACAATTGTGTGTTCAGCGCCCCCAATGAAGATATGTGCACAGCCAGAGTTGACCATCGGTTTAGAACAGTAGGCTAGAACCTGGCAGAAATCACGAGTAATGGTGTGACAATGGGATGGGGGGCTGATGGCATACTTACTGTCTGTAGCTGGTCACTTTTTGGATCACATGAAGTGACCACCCAGTCGGAGACCAGTGCCATCGAAGAGACAGATTGAGGATTTGGAGAGTCGATGAAAACCTCCCCAAACGCCGCGTTGTTTTCGTTATAACTCGGTACTGAAAGGCTACCTGAGCTAGATTGTTCGGGGTCAAATTCAACATCGAATGTTTCAGCTCCCTCAATGACATTGCTTGGGAAGATATCATAGAAAGGTACTGGCACATAAGCGCTGCCTGGAATGATTCCACCATAAGAGTCACCTGTTAGGACGAATGCTGAATCAACGCACCAATGGGGTCACAACAGTACGTTCGCGTCCCATGGCCAGTGCAGGACAGGCTACCATCTCCTTGAATGTCGGTTAGCAGCGAGACTTGTCCAACAGCACAACCACTATCAAAACCTGATATAGAACATGTCATCCATGAGCTTTATCCTATCACGGTTATCTGGCCACTAACAAAGAGGTGGTGTACCAACCCACGAGCAGTTGGTATATGGGAAATCACTCCCGTCACAACAGAACGGCTTTGACTTGCCACCTGTGCACACTGGATCGCCCCCTACCAGTCTCGTAACGAGGAGGGACGAGTTGCCAGCAGGACATGCCGGATTAGACTCACAGGAGCCTGCCAAGTATCGCTTAGCTATCCAAGACAATTATTATACCGGGGGTTGTAACATTACCTCCCACTCTACAGTTATTGACCACGTTCGTCTTGCAACAAAAAGACGCCACAGCGACATCGTTACTTGTATCAGATTGTACTGTTTCCAACAAGATGGTGTTCGGTGGGCACGAAGGAACATATTCGGAAATTTGGGAGGGATGGGTCCCTAAACATATGTCAGTCGTGGCCAATCAGATACAAAATTTTTGGTCTTACATGAACAGGATTCTGGTGATGGTGAATTCCCTGGAGCGAAGAAGCTATGTTAAAATGATACAAGAAGCAGTACGGGATGATGTACCGGATTCACAGCAAATGAGTCGACTGTTTTTATGACCGAATACTGTGGCAGTGTTTCCTACAAAGCTAGAATGGGCATGTTAAGACCCAATAGAACACGTCTCTTAATATACCGATCACACCTATATCCAGTTGGGCAATGTTTACCCGGATCTGTCACGAGACACCCAGCACTCTGACTGACGCCATTTGCAATTCCTTGAATAAAGCTCCCGTAAAGCCCCGACAGCGCGCTGGGATACGTACATCAGCCTGAGGAACATGTCAATATATCACGGTCTCCTGATTGCGTACGTGTATTCGCTATCATCTTGGTCTAGACTCCATATCATCGATCCACCAAGACAATGGTCGTTAGCACTATTGTCTTGTTAGAACACTGACCGTACCCTTTCATGAGGTGTGAAACTTACTAGTTCATTTTCATTCCGAATGTCTCTGCACTATCGTAGCTGATCCACTGATTCCTATCCCCTCGATATGGTGTTTTCAAATACTCGGATCGGGAGGGAAACTGTACTCACGAATCCCATTCCATGTAGTTTACTGCAGCAACTGTGTCAAGCACAGATAGAGCAGTACTACTTGTATTCAAGATCCCTTCGATTTCGGACCACATCAAGATTCCGGAGGTGGAACTGCACGGTCCTGGGTTCCCACCACTGACCTATGATGTCCGTGTGCTATCCGTCAAAGATTGATCTAGCATAAAGGGAGGTTAGCCATACCCACGAACAACCGGGATCCCAGCAAGTCTGAGATGTGAGCGTGAAGGAGCGGCCATAAAACGCGAAACCCATATTCTTCCAGGCACATTAAGCATGCATACTAGGAGACTGCATCACACACTTACTACTTGAGAGGGATTTACACCAGCTCTCCAGTATAGGTCGAAAGCCTCGTCGATCTCAGTCAAGTTTGTGTGGGAATCGAGGACGTATCTGTGTACATGTTCAGTAACTGCCCAGTTGATTCTATGTGCTGTGCTAACCCAATGTAGGGATCAATTCCATCCCACACACCGTGAAGATCATAGGTCCTATATCGCTAAATGAGCAGATTATGTCCCAGAAGAAAAAAGCACATACATGACGTTCACCCAATCTGCACTTTTGAGCAAACCGGGAAGGTCAAAGTGCTGGAGGTACCAATATGAAGATGGTGCCGTGCTATGCGGATGCAAAGGCTCCAGCGCATGCACGGAGAGAAGATATTCAGTGCTTACAATGAAAGACCATATCCCGCACTGCTGAATGCAGCCTGTTGTTCCAGGTCAGGTAAGTGTGTATGATGCAGAAAAATACATCACCTTTACGGCTGCCATGAATGTAACATAGTTTTCAGTGTCCGCAGGTCCTCCACCACGATCGTAAGCTCCAGGATACTGAGTTTGTTGAGTCTCAAATCTCGCATTGTATCAGGGAAAGGGGTACGTACCTCCCAATCTATATCAATGCCCTTGTGAAATCGGCTGTGAACATCTTTCAAGGGTTGACGAGAACACTCACATCGAACGCGTATGCTTCCATAATGGATAACACGGAGGTGACGAAGGTGTTCGTGTTGGCGGTAGACGCAACAAGTTGTGAAAAGATAGTGGATGTCGGTGGATCCTGAACGTCGGAGACTAAAAGTGAGATGATCATCGAGTGGCATATCGTTCACGTACATTGAAGTTCCATCCACCTTTTGAACGATTTGAAATTCAGGTTTGGGGCTTGCACGATGGTTTGACTCACCAATAGACAAAAACACCTTCAGCGTGGGGTCCTGGCTCTTGAGGTTAGTCGTTCTTTGCCATAATTGACTATCCCCTGGGTTTGCTTCAACAAGCTGGAACGAACTAATAAGCGATTTTAAATCCATGTAACAGATGAATTTGTGATGATCGTTCGTACTCGGAGATGGACGCGAACGCAAAGTTCACGTGTGTGAGGTCTTCTGCGTAGATTTGTTCTGGAGGGAAACCCATGCAGCTCCTGCTTGTTGTCAATAGAGGCACGCCCTGCCCAATAGGCATGATCATACCGAGAAGCTGCTGCACTATTGTAATAACCAATCCTACGGGTCAACGCAGAGTCCGTCTCCGCGCCTAAGTGGAAGATAATCAATCAATCCCTCAGTTCCAAGGCAAGTACTGACCGCAAATAGGAACAATAGGATTTCCACAGTTAGATTGACATCCTGTGCTGCAAAAGTCCGCTGAGGAGTAAAGATGTGTAAATCAATCAGTGCTGTGATAATAAGTCGCGCGTCGGATACTCACTAGTAGTCCCACAAAAGCCATACTATAACAGTGATCAGAACTGAGAGCGAGAGCAGGAAACAAGACGGTACCTGGCTACAGCAGACATTCTAAAGTACAATCAGCAATCAGCAAGATAGCTTGACGAATCGTCACTGACTAGAGGGCATGTTCTATTGGCTGGCGGAGCGTACTGACCACATTCCGCTAGAGCATCACAATTACTGGTGCAGTTACCGCCAGACGAAACGGGCGTGCAGTATTGGGGTCCGAAGCCACAAAAACCACTTTTGCCATTGCAACAAGCGCCCTGTCGTCCAATTTATGAATCGATAGATCAAATTGTTCATGATGAACTCACGTTAGCACATGGAACGGTAGATGTACACGAGCCAACTGGGAGCGATGTAGCGTTGTTTAGTGGACCTGTGATGGGGGACTGTGCATAGGCTGACTGGAGGTAAATCACTGGTGGTCAAAATATATAAGGCACACATCATATGGACAACATCAGCGTCAATGAAACAAACCATGACATAGTAGACTGAGGATGATAGCATCCCACAAAGAGAGATGCATGGGAGATAGAAAGTACTCGGGCGAGCAACTCTTGAATTTTCATCTGAGCGTGCATTTGTAAGTACACAGATGAGGAACGCAATCGGGCAGCTGAACTCGAACGCATCCGATGACGCTTCTGGGAGCATATTCACGGTCATAACGAGTCGAAAGAAGGCTGCCGGGAGCACATGCCTTGCAGTTGAAACAACAATAATTTACCTCCGGCGGTGTTGGTTACCACTGGCAATCCGATCATCTTTGGGGTCGCTCCAAAGGGGCCTGTGGGGACTCGGGGCTCGGCATTTGAGTGGCTCACTTCGGCGCAGAAACGTTGTTGGATGGCGGTTGAATGGCGGCGGATTTTCAGCGGGACCTTAGTATATAATACTGAAGCCTGAAACATTGCCGCGGGATATCACTGTTGGGATTGCTCCAAGATGTGTGCGGCAGTCACCTTACTAGAGCACTGCCACATGACTTCCGTCTTGCTTTAAATTATGTAACGAGTCGGCGGTTGTCTAAGTAGCCTGAGGCTTGCTGAGCGGCCAATGCGGCGCTAGGGTCTGCCGAGCCGCTACCACCGTGCTGGCAAGCAGCTAAGTTACCGGACACACCCAATGTTCATTGATCACCACGCGGTACGGCTACGTGACAGGTCAGCTGAGCCTGCTTCGCGCTATCCAACGCGGTCTCCCGCAATACTTCCGCAAAGTGACTAGTACCCATGGAAAGAGGACGGTATGTCACTCTCCGTATGGCACGGACTTGAGTGAGATGTGCTGTAAAACGTGTTTGGGAGCTTATAGATGCATCTGGGCTAACGAGCTGGGACATCCCTTGGTGCGGAGGGATTCTTTTACTGCCATTCATTTCAGCCGCTAATTTGCACATCAGCAGGTGTCCATAAGGTGCTGCGTCTCACCATTGTCGTGCGAGAATCGGGACCCTGAGAGCGACGGATGTTTGCCAGAAGAGTACCATTCTGGCAGGAATGACTCTGGGCTTGGATAACAAAACTATCGAGTTTTGAAGTTGGTGGAAGTAAAACCCTTTGTTTCATGGTTGCCCTCAAGCTGGTATCCATCTTATTCCTCCTCGCGAGCGCCTGTGGGGAGGCGCGCTCCTGGCAGAATAGCATTGACGGAGAGCTGGTGGCCCACGACTATGCAGCGCAAGCCCGCAGACTGCAAGACTCACCTGCTACTGCAAAAACAGCGACCTCCGTAACAGCAACGGGTATAGCAAATGCCAACGCAACAGTGATTGGGTTTTCAATCTATTCCACGTCAAATTTGCCCACGGGCGCGTTGGCACCCCCTTCTTCATGCGCAGACGCCTTGATGACGACGGTCGAATGTAACTCCACCATTTTGCTTATGGGGTATAACTTTCCTTTCGCTAGAAGCATCCATGATGACCACCCTTTATAGAATCAATCCGTCTTTCGGCCCTACCAGTCTCGAAGCGATGTGTACCGTCTCGTGCATGACATCCCTCCAATCCTACAGGGCTAATGTTGTATCTGCTTGTGTTGGTTACTCGATGCCGACCTCCAATAACAGAACTTATCCTCGTATGCATACCCTCTTTACGCCTCGCTCTGAGCACTCAAATCACCTTTAGCGACACTTGCCATTGACTCAATTATCGGGCCATATATCACCGAGTGTCTGACGGATCCGTAAGCCATCAAACGAAGACCAGGGAATGTCCACTTACATGTATATCGGTAGGACGACAGGTCAATACTGCAACACGATACTCCCGACGTATGGTCCCGTTCCGCCCCAGGGCATCTTGGGGTACCCACAGAGTGAGCTATGTACGTCGTGCATGCTCGGTACTCTGAATGCCATGCTTTCGAATCCATTCACTTTCTCGGCTTCTGGATATGTTTCCTTGCAAGCTGCGCTGAACGAATGTGGATCGTATGTGTAACTCTCGTTAGACACATTCCGATTTGACTCGTTTTGTCAGTTCGTACGATAAGTACAATGTGACCAACCCTCCAGGAAGCACAATCTTTACTCCTGGCCCCGCTACGACACCCGTGGGAAGCAATGTGACAGTATCCTCGACGTGCAGTATCACCGGACGGAACATAACTACTACTGGGAATAGCACTTGCACGTCAATTGCGAACCAATATTCTGTCACTTGGTATGATGTAAGCAAGTTGACCATAGTCTTGACTTCTTGAGTTGATGCAAGGTCTCCTAGGTGGTCTCGAGCAATCCAAGCTTCAATTTTGCGAGCTGCAACATACCCTCTGGGACGATGCTCTGCCTCCCTCAGGTCCGCATGACTTAACCATTGGGTAGTTTTGGTTGATCTCATCGACTTACTAGCCATGTACAACATACGTCCCGACCCCCAACCAGACTTGTCTCGACGTCATTACCGTAGTCAACGACGGACCACTCGCCAGCCTAAATCAAAGTATCTCTGAAACGCAACTAGTCAGGCAAGCGATCGACGCCATAGATTGGTCTCGATGTGCTCACACACTTGATAGCTTTAACCCTATGCTTGGCGCAGGCTGCACACAGATAGTCAACCAATATGGACGGAACATTTGTATCAGGTATACTTTTGATCTCATACCCACAATTACTTTCTGAACCCATGATCTAGCCCCCATGGTGGGTTCCCCAATGTGGGTGGAGGATACGTTTTGGCGCCAACCCCAACAGCGATCGTGTTAGTAAATACTACTTTACCCTCATCCTTTTGTCCACTCACGGCCCAAGTCAGCCCGCCCCCTGGCCCCACAGTTAATGGTACAACATCAAACTGTGGTGCCTGGTACCTTGTCCCCCCACGCGTGAGCGTCAATCATCCTACCACGTTGTTGTCTTTGATCTGTCATTTGAAAGGCCATTTGCAACCAAATTATCATGAACAGTACGTCTCCAAATATTGACTCTGCTTAGCGGCACCGATACGAGTAAATCTCATAGACTCAATTACTCTCTCGGAGTTCCTGTTATTGAATCCGGAAGTGAGTTTACCCAGATCAAGGTCGTTACGCGAACGTGACGAAAATGACAGGTAAACTCTAATTGCACTAACCTCTGGGCCAAGTGAGTAGTCACCAAGTAGATCGACCCATTTTCTGATGTTGAACGCGGATCAGCTACAACTATTGTGGTAAGGATAGATAATACTTGTCCTTGTCGTTCGGATATGCTCATTTCCAGTGTAGTCGCGCCTTACCCGCCGTTATCAGCAACCCCAACTCTCCCACCGCTCGTGAATGGCACTGCGGTGTATATGAGTATGCCTCTTCCTCCGATGGTAACCCCGACACCATACGACTATCCCACTGGCTGGCTGACTGCTCCGACCGCCATCGCACCGGGCACGGTGGTAAATGGGTGTTATTATTATTATCAAGTGCAAACAGGAGACAACTGCACAAGTGTCTCTCAGACGTACGTTCTCTGTACACGACAGTTAGACCAAGCTCACTTCAGTCTCTCAGATTTGGGTTGAGCTATCAGGACTTTGTTACCTGGAACAATAACCCATCTTCTCCATGTCCTAGCTTAACGCCAGATACTTTCGTTTGTGTGGACGTTCTAAACATAACCGATACAGCTCCGCCTATACCTACGAACGCTGCGCCTGGGTCGGGTCCATCGGTATCTCTTTCGCTGCCAAATTTATCGTTCTGCGACTTACTTGGTACCTACCATTACGCAGGGATGTTACGAGTGGTACACCATTGTAGATGGCGATGGTTGTGGCTCAGTAGAAACTAAATTCCATTTGACACCGGCCCAGTTCTTTGCACTGAATCCGGAACTTTATTCTAATTGTACTAACCTCATCTTGGGGGATGCTTATTGTGTCGCGGCCATTCCCACTAGTACTGCGACCAGCACGAGTACGCAGACAGCGACCACGACTACCTTGACCAGTGCCCCCACACCCACAAACATCGAGCCTGGTAGCTGGACAAAGTGCGTTTGACATCCTTGCTCCCTTTGCCCAGCTTATTTCATAACTCAGCTGCACCCGATACTGTAAACCACACACTCTTCGTCTGTTGTTCTTCCTAATGCTCTGCTCTGCTCTTAGACAACGCTCAGTCTGGAGATAGCTGCAACTTGGTCGAGGACAAGTACGTCGCGTCTGATTTCGCTGTCCAACATAGTCCTTACATCGATCCTGAAAAGATTTAACATGTCTTTCTCTGATCTTTTGACATGGAACCCAGAGATCAACACAACATGCGGCAGTGCGTAAAATCACCCTCTGACTACCTGCAAGTGTTCACAGAACTGATATCTCATTGCAGATCTCGCTCTTGCGGTATAGCTCCCACCATTTCAATAACCCATCCGTTCAGCTAATGGGAATACAGTCATACTGTGTTCAAGGCTCTAACCCATGCACCACTGTCTACCAGGTTCAGAGTGGGAACGACTGTTCAGATATCGAATCTCGGTTTGGTATCACAAGCGCCCAACTGAGATCGCTCAACCCATGGCTGGATTCGAATTGCGGTAAGCGTCCCTGCCCTTGTCCACTACTTTGCAGCTTGACACTGCCGGAATTCAGATCTTCAAGTGGGGCAGATTCTCTGTATTGGTAGAACAGTGCCTACCACGACTGACCTCGTCAGGAAAACCAGCCTCCCCTGAGTAAAAATACATGTACATTTTTCGAAAAAATGTTTGTTTCTCGTCTTTGAAAATGCGAACATGATGATTTACTGTGGTCACGATGACGCACGGCCGTTGACGTCGAATACTTGGACGGTTCGGGCGACGTGCCCCTGTCGATATACAGTACTCGGATTCATTGTAGGCAGTACTGTAGCGCGAATTAATTAATTAATTAATTTTTGTCTGACCCCACCAGGAATGGACGGAGTGCCACTGTACTGTAAACCCGCTGGCACACCGGTCACGTGTACGATACTACATAGTACATATACCCGCCGCGAATCGTAGAGATAGGAGTCGTCCCTTGTACCCGTACCTCGTAGTCGCCCATATAGAACGTGATCCTGTTCTGTTTGTCCTCCCGTCTCAGTGTTTCCCGCTATAGGCTACGGTAGGTTTCCATTCGCTTGTTCCATAGGGGTTGTAAGCCGATCGGATGACGATTCGAGCACCCAACCCCCAACTGATCGTAAAGCAGCGCGTCGACATGTGTCTCGTTCGAATCGTCAAATAACAACACATTTTATTACTCTAGCCAGTTTGCAATCTGATACACGGCCATTTTCACAACCCAACGACATCGCGCGACTCTGCTGGTCCCACAGCGACCAGCATACATGCAGTCCCGTAAAAGTAGTCCAAAGTCGCCTCATTGCCATACGTAATGAATGGGTTCTCGACATCCACAGACGATTTCATCTGCGTGATCTCCAACACCTCCGTGATCGGATTTCTGTAAAACGGCGCCAACCACTCTTCGTCATCCAATACTCCTGGATCGAAATCCTCTCCCACGATGCTGACGCCTTCCGCATCGTCAATGGTCAACCCTTCGAGGGCCTGTCGAAGGTATTCCCTGGATGGGGACTCGTAGTCTACCCACCCTTTATCCAAGTCAAGTTCGTCATCGGTGATGAGGTTCACCCGGTCGTCAGCAATATCACGATAAAGCAGCTTGAGAGAATAACGAAGACCAAGCTCGTCGCACACGTCCGCAAGAGCGCGATCCAATCCTTTCAGCTGAGCCAACAACGGATCGAGCAGATTACGGCCTGTGTGGACGTACTCGTGAGCAAGCCCGAATCCCAGATACCCGCCGTTGGGAAGCGTCGATTGGTCGTTAACCAGATCAACAAGCGCTTGCTTGAGTTTGAGATGGAATGGAGTGGGAATCAACGATGTAGTAGGGTGCGTTGGTTTGTGGTAGAGGTTGTAAGTGAGCGTCACGCGATATCCGGAGGTGACGGGCAAGACCTCATGCTCGATGTCGCTAAAGAACGCTATAAAACAAGCAGAGGGCTGTGTGGCGGTCGCAAACTTGTCTGTGAAATCGAGAGTCCACTCTTTTTGCCCCTGACGTAGTACTAATTGACCGCCCTCGTGGGTAGTGGGAAGAACGACAACCAATGATCCGAACATGTCCTGACTTCGTGGCGTGTCCTTGTGAGCCTTGAAGAAATCTCCCTTTCCTACAACACGAGTTCGAGTCGAGAGCGATATAGTAATCAGTCAACAAAGTGCCCACCATAGACGTTCAACTTGTACAGCTCCGCATCCATCGTCGCATGGCTCTGAGTAAGCAACGCCTTTGATACTTGTTCGTGAACTCCAAGGCTACGTGGATCAAAGAGGGTCGAGAACGAGATGAGGTCCATCTTTCCCGCCTTCCGATAGGACTCGTCGAGCACGTTCTCCCCGTTACGGCCAAACTCTGCTGGTTTGCAAGCACGATACAACGTTTCGAGGCCATCGGCTCCAGCGTTCGAAAAATCGACACGACTACACGATAATCAGAACCACAGTCGGCTTGAACAGTGGGCTCAGAGGTAGCTTACTGAAGGAGGTCACCCTGGCTGTAGTAAAGAAAACGTTGGTAATCCGGGATGGAGCATATTCCGCTGCAAAACGGATCGCGGTTGCGTAATGCCGTCCGCAATGCGATTACTTTGTGTTGCGAGAAATAGTTTCGTCGGAATGAGCTCATGGTGCGGAGAGAGGTGTACTTGGAGATGGGGCTCTGCGTCAGTTTCGTTGACGTTTTATAGTCACGCTGGATTCCCTGTTGGTTACTTGACCACGATGGTCGATCTCAATCATGTGATTGATATACATTTGACCCTGTAGCCTTGACTCGAGACAGTGGCGTCGCAGCGCAAGGCTGCTTGCTGCAAGCCGAAAGATGATTACCTAATATTATCCATCTTATCTGCCCGTGAGCCCCTGAAGTCGACGCCATTTGCGACTCTCACGACGCCTTGTCAACCTGACCGCGACTCTGACGGTGCTACAACGTTGATTTCAAGTTGGGCGGCCCGTCCACTTCAGCCTTCTCTTGCGTCCGCGCTTCTCGCCAGCCTCGTGCTGCATCACGATTGATCATATCGAGACTACGACCGAAGTGTATGACTCGATGACTCGAAGTCGATACGGTTCCCGTGTTTCCAGATCTAGATCTCAGACTTCCAACTTGAACGCAGAAATGAACATGTACGTACATAGGCCCCGCCAGCTTCACTCGTCGTGTCTGCCACCCCAAGCTGGCGGTTCCAACTTTAAACAAGTATGCAGAGAAATCTCTGCAAGCCACTCACTGCGAAGGACAGTGCTGCTGTACTGACCATAATCATAATTTCAAAATAAGAAGCACGAAAGATATCGGAGTTGACAGATGGCCTCGTGTGTTGACCGGGAACGTTCCTTTTGTTGGAGATACAGCCGTTCGTAGTAGTTACCTATATTTCCTTATTTGGTACGCTCGGACGATACGCTACGTGTTCGCCTCGCGTACAAGTTTTTCCCTCCAGTCCATTACATTCGACTGGAGCTCACCAGCTCGCTCGTTAGGTACAGTAATAACCAGTCCATTACATTCGACTGGAGCTCACCAGCTCGCTCGTTAGGTCCGACTCACGCGCACGCTAACACCTTTGGAATTCGAGTCTACGATGTGACTCGGCTTCACGGCGTTGTGAGATCTAGAGTTGAGTCATGCACGCAAAGACGTTATCGCTTGACTACTCATTTGAGATACGATTGCAGGGCAGCTACTAGTAGAAATTGACAGGGTCATTCCAGTGACACCGGCAGCCGTTTCACACGTTTATACCCCCGATTGAGAGGCATGACTAGGCTTGACTCACCTACCTACAGGTCATATGATGGCGCTGGTTTGGAAGATTGAAACGAAGACGTTGACTCCGTTGAATCCGATTTGGTCAAAGTAGTTACATAAATAGTACATGTAATCCTGTTTATGCCACTCTACCGCGCACGCCCAAAGTCAAGACTACGACCGTTTGATATCTAGATGAAATGAAACAGTTGGGATAGGACGGACTTACGTTACAGTGGTAGGTGCAGAGGGAATCAGCTTGTCCAACTTTGTCTATTCGTTTATGACGGTTCTCGACTTGGATCTCGATAAGTATGTCCAGCCTGCGACATTTTCTTGTAAACACGAGCAGCGATGCTGTTAGGAGACCTTGTGAGTCACATCCTCAGGTATCACGTACAGGGACTATCGAATTTGCCGATTTGCCACCCCTCCAGTTTTGCAGGCTTGTTCGAAGGAATTTACTGTAAATACGTCGTACGACTTTCCATTGTGCAGACCCACAGACCATCCAAAAGTTTGGGGAAAGGTCCACGGCGTAAAATTTAAATGTTCGCCGACTCCAGCCGCCGTCGCTATGGACTCGATCCGTTCTGGGCTTCCTGGGACGGCATCGAGCCATTTTATGGCGGCAAAAGCGCCGTTCCAGCCCACCAGACCTCGCTGTACTATACTTGCCCCAGTCCTGAGGGCGACAAACATCGGTGCGTCAATGAGCACCATAGTGACACGACGACTCGAACTTACTCGTTCTCCCGCAGTCGCATCGATTTTTCGAAAGCGGGGACGGATGACTTAGCCGCTCTATACAACGCATGCAAGCCAGCCTCGTTTGGCCTGAACGGGGAGACCATCCTCGACGACACGTATCGCAAAGCGAAAAAGATGGATCTGGATGCATTCTCGACGTTGTTCGACCCCCGTAATCTCGGGATCCTCGAGCGCGTCTCGCGGGGGTTGCTCACCAGGACACGTGGTCCCGGCATCACGGAGATGGAACTCTACAAGCTCAACGTCTACGGTGAGCGACGAGCATCGTTCCGGAAGCGTGGCGCGATTTCTCATATTGGCGCGCATACAGGAAAGGGAGTTTTCTTCAAACGCCACCAGGACACGCCTCGAAACGAGAGTATGGTGGGGTCGTTGGTCGTCGTTCTGCCCACCCAACACGAGGGTGGTCAGCTCGCGCTTCGTCAAGGTGGGAAAGAGTGGACCGTCGACTTTGCAGACGCATTCGCCGCAGCGACTGAGCCAGTGGTGGGCTTTGTCGCCTTCTTTGGCGACGTCGAACATGAAGTCTTGCCCGTCACCTCGGGCTATCGTGTGACGCTCACATACAACCTCTACCGCAAACCCTCCCACCCGAGCGTGTCCTATATCCCTATGCCGTTCCACGAGCGATTCAAAAAGGCGCTCGTTGAATTCATCAACGACAAATCCACCTTGCCGGAAGGCGGCTATCTCGGCTGCGGTCTCGTGCACGAGTATGTCTACACTGCGGACAAGCCGATCAATGCGCTAATGGATCAGCTCAAGGGCGCCGACCAGATCCTAGCAACGATCTGCGAGGAGTTGAATCTCCCGTGTTCCCTGACGTCGCTCTACCGCAACCTGTGTGGCAATGTGGTCAATTTGATCGCTAGAAGCAAGCTCACCCTACCATGGCAAGAATAACGAGGCGGAATTCTTGAAGGATGCTCTCCGCGGGCTGTCCATTGAGGAGGTCGAGGGCGTCGAGATCACCGGCCGTCCGTTCGACCTCAATGCGATCTTGGACTTTGAGGAAGATGTGGATGATGAAGACCTGACTGTATTGCAACCGTTCTATAGGGACCCGGTGACAAAGATCTTGGAAATCCAGCCCACGTCGTCGGTGGAGACAGCGACACCGTGGGCATATTATAGGAACGAAGCGACTTTGGAGTATGTCTATGGGCATGCATGCATGCTGATCGCCCTTGACCCGGCGGCGTCCCGCAAGGAACTTGTTTTGTAACTGTAAGGAAAGTGACAGGACGTCTGCTGTAGTTTGATGAAAGTGTTTGTAGCGTTTCTCAGTGTTGTCAGAGGTCTAAGCATGTACATTGGATCACCTCGAATTTATCGTCTTTTCATGCAGGAACCCTTTCGTTGGCTGCTTTGGGAGGACCAAGATTCGACTCGGGTACAAGGGATTGGTTCGAAAGGCCGACAAGACAAGACTTTCAAAACTGATGCGCCTCAACGTTCCCGGAATAGGTCTGCGTAACCAGAGAGTGGTCCATAGATAGCAACGTGTTCGTCGACAACTATAAGATCCAAAGAACATCGTACATCCACCTCGATGCCATTGTTCAGCTAACCCTCGCGCAGACAACAACTAAACCGACACCTCCATCGGTGTATGGCCACTGGCAACGATCACGTCTTCCGCAGCCGACCGTCGCGCGGTGCGTTCCGCCGCCTGCGCCTGTAGCAACTCGACTTCCTGCTGCAATTTTGCCTGCCAAACGATCAGCGACATCCCCACAGCATGACGTCGCTCCAATCCACTCACCACCTTGGACTCGAGCTCGAGCTTGTCAAAGATCGAGTATGCGGGCGGGGGTAGAGGCGGGGTCACGAGTGTACCTGGCAACGGCGTAAGCGGTCAAACAAGGACGGGTGCGGCGATCAGGAAGTCACCAAAGGCAGCCTTTTTGAAGACCTCTTCCATGAGTTCGTGATTACGTTTGTACCGGGTGATTGCGAGCGTCCGCGTCGATATCATATCGAACTCGTCTGTAGTATTAACAAGTCGCAATGAGGATGTCTCACATGCAAATCCAAGAACAGGTCCTCACCTCCAGAGTCATCATCATCCAATCGAGGTGGACCGGACCGCTGCTACAACAAACCAAGAGTCCTCGTCAGCTTACCGCACGGTCAAACGAGTATCAACGCACCGCGCCTATGCTCCCACTTCGCTCCCGCACACGCTCCCGTTCCCGTCGTCTTTCCAGCGACTCCATGTTGCTGTTTTGCTGTGCCAGCATCGCTTGGGGTGACATACCTATCCCCTGCGGGTTCATACCCATGGCTTGGGGGGGCATACCCTGTGGCGCCATGCCCATCCCTGGCTGATTCATCCCCATCGCTTGAGGGTTCATGCCCATCGGGCCTTGGGGTGGAGGTGGGCCGGCAGATTGCGGATAGACTTTTTGTCCAGCTTTATCGCCCATGACGTACACGGGGAGCTCGGTGAGCTGACGGAGCGGATATTGTCGTACGGGCGAATTCAGCAACGAGGGAACAGTTTCTGCAAGCATGTCAGTATCAGACGTGGAAAACAACAAAAGACCCCGGGAGCGTGGCTCAAAAAGCGTAATACAATCGCCATGTTCATAATCCATGGTTCGCAAGTGTCGACGACCACGCACATGGACTTGTGCAAGATGAAGGGGGTGTTTCAACCAAGAAAAAAAATTAGAATTTTTATCGTTCCAACGTTGTGGCGTATAGAAACTCAGTCTGGGAGATAAGGAGGGCGTTTGGGAAGGAGGGTATCTGAAACACGAGACTCATAGAAGAACAGAATGAGCCTAGACTCACGGATCACTGGTCCACGTGTATAATGCACGAGCGTGATACGGGGATCACCACCCTTGATGAGGCGGTACCGACGTCGGAGACGCCAAGCGGTCGTCTCTTGCGTGTTAGGGACGAACCCATATTTTATTTCCATGACTTCAATTTCCTGAACAAAGAAATGGTAGCATGTCAGCTGAAATAGTTTGACGGAGAGTGTGGAGGAGGACACGTGCCCGGTTGCCGGGTGCGGGGAGCGCATAGCGCGTTTCTTGGTCTTGATACCGAATACCGTCGTTTGGGAATTGTACGGGGTTGGGGAGGAAAATAAGGATGACTTGGCCCTCTGTAATTGACACCGACACGTCAGCCCATGTTGTTCGGCTCCTGTCTCATGTTAGCGTACCGACGGGCTTGTCAATAAACATCCAGGAATAAGGAGCGTTGAGAGATAATTGAATAGCGCGGGAAAGCATGTTTGCCGCGGCCTCGATGGTCACATTTGCATGAAGCCCAATGTTTTCTGGAAATCGAAGGCATGGAGGGTCGGGATGTGGTTGTTGGAACGACATTTCAGCAATGGTTGTCTTCCTGTTTTGGAAAATTGCGTGGGCGGTTGTTTGGATCGAAAGCTCATGCCAAACAAATACTGCATCACGTGACAAGTTTCATCATACTCTGGTCGAGTCGCACGATCAGCTTTACAAACAGCAAATACAACATGCTAAGCAACTGAAATGAAAATAACGTCCATAGCTTCGCTTACTCCCCATCAAACACGTCAAAAGGGAGCTTCCAACCATTGCTGGGATTCACAACACGCTTTGGCGGATGCGAAGCTGCCGCCCTCTCGAGTCTTTCAAAGTCCTCCGAAGGGAGTTCAAAGACTACAAAAAGGATTAGTTTCCTTCCTAATTCACTCATAGAAAATGAAACTTACCATGCAAGTTCTCGACGATACGGGACGGGGTTACACTCTTGGGAAGGACAACCGTCTGAAAACCAGCAGTCAGGCTCGTCCGAAACGACGTGTGAGAGTACTTACACCGCGCTGGGCAAGCCATGATATGATCACCTGCGCAGGGGTGATGCCAAGCTTGCAAGCAATATCTTTCACCTGGGAACATGCGCAGTGAGGGTTCGTGAGAAAGCGCGTTAAGCAAAGGCTCGTATACCTCAGGAACGGCAAGACTTTCTCCGACTTGTTTGTCGCTACCGAGCGGTGAGTATGCCTCCAGCAAAAGATCGTTCTCTTTCGACCACTAAACAATATCATCAGCCGATGGTCTGGAAACGATGCGTAAATGTTGTAAGACCGACCTTGAGAAGCTCAGGCTGAGGATTCCAGAAATTAAGCTCGACTTGGTTGACAGCTGGCTGATACTTCAAGGGATTGGATGTCAAGTTCTGAATCCTTTGAAACAGATGAGAAAATGAGGATGACAAAGGACTGCGTCGGCAGACCTTCGGATATTGAAGCTGGACGACGTGAGCAAGCATCTATATAGTAACAACAATGGTGCTCACTTGCTAATACCGATATTTCTGATCTTGCCTTTGTCGACCAGTTCCTCGAGTTTTTGCCAAGTAGGATATGGATCCGCAGTGAGGTCCTCATCCAAGACATTCGTTCCGGTCTTCTTGAATGCGATGGGCCTGCCAGCTCCGACATCAGTAAAAGTGCGTGACGGACAACATACACTGTCAAATACCAATGGATGAGATACAAGTCAAGATACTCGGTGCCAAGCTTGGAAAGGGAATCATCGAGAATGGGTTCGATGTCCTCGGGAGCATGGAAGTTATTCCAAAGCTAACAGACAAAGATCAATACCCCGATATTCAGACGAAAGAAGGGCTTGCCTTGGATGTGAGCCAGAGTTGTTCGCGCGGTACGTCACTCGCTTTTAGAGCTTTACCAACTTCAGCTTCATTCTGGAAAGCTCTCAGGACTGTCCCCTAGCTTCATGAGGAGAGGGTACGTACTCTATAAATCCAGGCTCCGTCGATGTGTCGGTAACCGGCGTTCAGCGCCGTCTGTGGTGCTCAATATCCCACGATAAAAGTATGTAAACCAGCTTACCTCGACGGCGCTGCCAACCTCGCCCGGTTTGGCCTGCCAAACGCCTATGTGGCCACAGTGAGCCCCTCACGTTATCGATGTGGCATAAATCGATCTCCTACCGAGAGCAACAGAGGGGATTTTATCCCCAGAAGGCAACGTGTAGTGCGACGGAAGCCTCGCCAAGTTACTTTGGTCCCTTCGCGGACCATAGCACGTCATCCAGAAACCCCTGGAGCGTGCGAGCCGCACTGCAGAGCATCCAGCGACCATGAGTGCGGCGAAAGAGATCAAGTAGAGGAAAAATCTCTTGTTTCCCAAGGGCTTTTTGCGGCGGGTAAACGGCTCTGCTTCGTCGTCCTTGTCGACGGTGGGGACGAGTTCGTAGCGTGGTGGGAAGGTCATCGTTCAGTCGATGGGACAAGCGAACGAAGACGGGTCCCGTCTTGATATCTCCACGTGACCTTGCGTCATTCTTACCAAATCTATCTCCGAAAGATCATTCGATCGATCGTGGGTCATGTTACTCACTACATAGAGACCTACTGGTTATTCAAGTTCAAGAGCCCCCCGAGGTAGGAAGACAGTACTGCCGCGACCTACTATAAGTATGCACTGGTACAACCTCCCAGCACTAGGTCGCAGAAATTCCTTGGGGAGCTGAAGAGAACAGACAGCATGGTCTCCCCACTGGCAGTGGACAACCTGAGCAAGTCCAAGTTCCGCTGTCTGATAGTCTTGGTTATTTGAATTGGAGCGAGTGTACGATGCTCGTGACGGGACTGTAGCTTACCCCTAAATCGGACCGGTAGTACACTATCAGAAAAATGGAAAGTGGGCTCTGTACTCGTCTCCGGCGTCTCCTCTCCTGTGTTATCCAACTTGGCGAGAGCAAGCACGACTACCTATTGAACAGATCTTCTCATAAGCGGAACTTGAATCTCTTACTCTCGTTGCTATTCAGTGCTTAATCGGATAAAAACGTTCGCGGGAGGGGCATCATAGGATAATTGCCGACGTATGGTACCTTGACTCACTGGCAGGCTAGAAAAATGTAAAGCGCAAGGACTTGAGCGACGCGCCAAATGTGACGATGCAAGTTCGAACTGGAAAGACTTTTTATTCTGACACCGTCAGCACAAGACAAACACGTTATTTAACGACCAAAAGCCCAATATGTAACAAAGAGATTGAAATTTTAACAAACGAATTCGTGCGAAACCCCCCCACGATTGATCCACAGCATCCCTCTCTTAGTAACGTGAGCCAGAGGAATAGTAACTGTCTGGGGCTACCAATTGTTATCTTTACAACAAGCCGCCAAGAAGCAAGCTGAGGAGGGAGGTGAGACCAAGGCTGCTGATGATGGAAAGAACAGGCGCAATGAGGATAAGCAGAGGGGACAGGAGCCCAACGACCAAAGAAAGTGCAATGGACAACAAGGAGAAGACCACTTGTCTGATGAATTACAAGGCTGTCAGAGCATTTCGTACTAGAATAGCAAGTGATACTTGCCCGAGCGCAGCCAACAATGTGTAGATGACAGAGTAGATGGTGATGTCGACCACGAGGAGAACTGCATTAGTAGCCGTGAAAATGAGCTATTGCGTGGTCGTCGAGTGAGTGCTCGAAAGGCCACATATGATCAAATAGGACGCACGTTGACAACGACGGAAAGGAGGGTGGCAATGTCAGATGCCGCGAGAATGGTGGTACCATCGACAGAGGCCATGATCACGTCGACGGGCAGCCCGACAAGCAGGTTCAAGCTGGTGACAGCATCAGTCACCGCGGTGCTAATGCCACCGATGATGGGTGTCAGGTTGTCCTGTGTCGCGTTCTCGGCGTTGGCGTAGACTGAGTCACCATCAGCAAGCCGAAAAAAATGGGAGCATGTGCGCTACTCACGCAATTGGTTAGCAAGAGGCGTAACAGTGTTGGTGAGGTCTGTCAAGACGACAGCGACGGACTGGGGAGCCTGGCGTTGGACGACCGGGCTAGCGAACACGCCGGCAGCAGCGGTGAAGAGGACAGAGGCAATCGCGAAGAAACGCATTGTAGTTTGAAGAGAGAAGCTGTTGTTGTAAGAACTCGTGTGCTGGAGTGCTTGAGGTATTCAAGACGAGTCGAGGGGTTTATATACCTCGATCGCTAGTGAATCCTTCTACCATTGCTTGTTGCGGATGGACGAGGACTCCGAGGAAAAGACTGCAATGATCTACGGGCATCCCACGCAGTTCCCTCGATTGATGGCACTGTGCGGCCAATTGACGACCTGGTGAGTTCTCAGCACGAGGCCTGGACGAATCATGATCTGTCATTATCGGCTGCCTTCTCGTCCCTTGTACCTGTAAGGTGGGCCATGTGGTGGGGATGAAATCTCACCCATAATGGACGAGACTCGGAAGATCAAGGAAGTCCAAGGCTAGGGAACGGTGAACGAAGGAACCCGAGCCACAGTGACCAAGATTCCAGACAGCACAACCACGGCTCCTATCCCGATGATCAAATTGATGAAGTGGTAGAGGGTACAGCAACCGACATGGGGAAAATTGGAGAACCCCGATGACGGGCAAATCTGGTTGGCTGAGCCCGTACCAGTGCGATCAAGGGGAATTTGTTCCGGGGAACAGAAACCGATCCGGAGGACGGAACTGAACGGATTACACGTGCCTTAAATAAACGCTGGGACCTAACGCGCTACAGACTGGGGTGTGAAATATACAAGAGGGGCAGCATGCGAGGAAACGCGGTATTGTGCGAGATGATGTACCCCTAGTCATGCAATGGAGCGGTCCAATCGCCGACGCGTGAGTGAAAATCGTACAATCAGGAGACTAAACATATTTCTGTGGGTATTTCAGGGGAGAAGCAGTTCATGTATGCTGACCGTGTAGATACGAATGCTGTCATTTGGCCCCTGGCTGTTACGAACTAGTTCCAGACAAATTATATGTCGTACCTGAAGGCTTGGAGAATCAACCAGGGGTTGTAGACACTGGAGGGAGAAAGGGCAGAACATATGATGGGAACAGGGACGAAAGTGTACGGTGCAAACTACCACCCGAAGTCGGACCCCCGGCACCTGCCTTCGTCGAAGCGGCTATCTCACGGCAAAGCCAGTTTCGCTCCGGCCCGTGATCTCCGCAGAGGAGACTCTGATTTTTAGGCACTGGAGGGAACATGATGCATATATCCTGTCAATTCGAATAGTAGACTGGGAGCACGCCTCGGAAAATGAGAGGCCCGGAATTTGCCAGTGTTCTAGATTCTGGCCATGTGGTTCAAAGAAGCTGTCCGATGGCCAGACAGCCTCTATGAACCACTAGAATAGAATCTGGTAGACCACGTGTCCATGCGGTCAAGATTTGATTGGAGGACTGAAAGCGTTGATCACATACCGTGCGGATATCAGATGTAAGATGGTATCTGATATAAACTTGGGCCTGGTGTGCACTGCGTCTGAGCACAGACTCGCCATGAAAGTTCTCAAGCCTGTCGCAGAAATACCATGTAGCCGCTCTAGCCACGCCAGTGTGAGAGGGTTTGGTATGGATTCGGAATAAACCGAAGTGCCCAGACGCGACCATGGATTGGCGGAATCCTAGGCGAAGCAGATTTGGCTTTGCGACAGATGGTCAGAGAAGATGATCAAACAACCGGTGCATGTACATACGTGTGTAGGTGCGAAAAAGTGTTACAAGACGACTTGACATGGGTCAAGTGTGCGTTCTAGACCGCATCATCCAGGGGAGTTGTGAGCTGGTCAAATGCCACAAACGTCACGCAACAACACTTTTCGCATCCTGTGTCCTGAGTTTCGGCGGGCGGAACGTAAGGAGCCACATGTCTTGTTGTTTCCGTGACTCCCATGCTATCCCAGATATTCGACAAACAGGCGCGACGGTGAAAGCGAACGTTGAGTGCCAGAACTGAGGAAGGGCCACGCCGGTTGTCCGGTCCGTCGCGCATCATGATTTTCTGTGGGAAGCGACTTCTTGTTTCGGTAAGTATGCCTCTCTGAACAGCATTGACAGTCCAATTCCAGGCACGCCGTCCATTCCTGGTGGGGTCAGACAAAAATTAATTAATTAATTAATTTGCGCGCAGCGCGAAAGAAAAAAAAGACTTACACTGGGTTCGGAGGGTTGTTTTCTCGTATCTCAACCTGCTGAACAGTAGTATATCTCCTTCTGAGCGACGGGAATGTCATTCCAAAAAAGGTAATTCCACTTAAGTGGAATTCAAACTCCGATAAGCCTTACTACCCCACCAGGAATGGACGGACTGCCCAATTCCACGGCCCTCCGGGCACCTTGGTCCAACAAGCCTGATCCCTCATGTATGCAAAGCAACCAATAGCGTATCTCTGTTCTAAAGGCTCTGTTAATGAATCTACAGTTTGGCGTTCTCTCATGCTTCCGGACATCATTTGGAATTTCCATTTATAGTACTGCTATGAGGTCCACCATTTTCGAAAATGAAACCTGTCTCTTTCGGGTCCAAGAATGTTTAATGTGCGGCCAAGCAAGACATCGAACTACTGCACACAAAGTTTTAAATTCATTGAGTCAAGTAATGAAAGAGCACATAACCGAAGCAAAAAGGATTTGACATAAGACACAAACAAAGCCTGACGACTACCAGTGGGCTCCACCAACCACTGTACTATCTGTAAGAGGTGATACTTCCAGTCAAGTATGTAGTCAGGCCAGTCAGGTTGAAAGTAGCAAGGGTCCCTGGGCTTGAACATCCTGGGAAGTTCATGCTGTCATGTCCAAAACCGCGTAGTGTACACCTTGTCGCACATCTACTTCTTTGATACCATGACCGTTTGTTTTGGTCAAGGTGAGTGCAAGCCTATAAATAGGAGAGCACAATGCAAAAACTCACACATCCTCAAGGTGAAATATCACGTCAAATTGAACCCTGGCGTCGCCTACACAAGGCAGGCATAATAGGCACCGCGACAAATCCCAGGCTGGATCAAATCCCCCACGGAGTGACAGCTCAGAGGCTTCATCACTGACGATTTGCCAACGTAGTGACTCAGGATGCTCTGGATCACCGTGATGGAAATAAGCATGCCACACCTATTGTTCAGCATGATCCATGCTTAGCCTCACAGATACTACATAGCAGAAAACAAGACGCACCGCATCTCTCCAGCGCTTGAAACCCAAGTATTTGCAAGACAGACACATCAGTCTATCGTTCCAGCTATCCATATCATCCACCATGGCCACATTTGGATCCAACCCGCATGCACGAATGACATATGGAACTTCCACTACATATTGGATGCCATATAGGTTCGGGATAGACCCAGTGCATTCCTCCGAGTTGTGTTCTGGAAGCACATGCCTCGGATACATGGAATCACACACGGAGGTAGCAAACACCTCAGGATGAGTGAAGAGGCCACCGATCCCTCCGCGGAACAGTGCACAGGCAAGGCGCAATTTGTCCGTGCCTGTTTGAGATGATCCCGAACTATTTGTACTGCCTGATGCCACAACCCGACCATCAAAAGTGCCCTTGGAAGACAAGTGAGAAGGAATCTTGACCAACTCAGCAACTTTGGCATCAAGCTTATTCCTCCACTTCTCAACTAGGTCGGGTAGCTGTGCAAAAGCAGATTCGAACGGTTTATCACTCATCTGGGTTCCTTCGGGGGCCCGGATGATGTCTCTGAAGGGTGGGAAATGGGCGACGTCATCTGCATGTGGAAGGAGATCGAAAGCTAGTTTCGGTGATGGACACTTCACGTAGTTGGCGTATTCGGTCACCAATGAGTGCTGACGGGATGAGTAGACGACTTGCTCCAGTCTACTGGACGTCAAACCGTTCATGGTGTCGACCCACTTGGGCCAGATCCGATTCCATTCTATGACATCTATTAGTCGTCGAGTTCATGATATGTTATATGCCCAAAGCTAACCTTTGTCCGTGAGCGGTTTGGACTTCCCAAACAGACCCTTGCAGTCCCGCTGGATTCTATGAGGACCGAAATGTGCAACCTCGCGCTCATATCCTAGCTGCTTGAGACGCTCAAAGATGCTATACCCAGTGTTAAAAACCATCACCGCCAAGAAAAAAGGTTAATTAACCTGTTGGCTCGCTCTTCCCGAAGAACTGCAAGATCGGCTTTACATTGTAATACTTTATCGGTTTGCCATTTTTCGCATTGACGGGCGTGCTGTTATTATGACCGAATCGGACGGACGGACAAAATGCTGATTTATAAAACAAACCTTGGATATAGCAACATAATGTTCTTTCTTGTCCATTATAAACTGCTTCTTATCGGAGGAATGCCTGTACTCGTACATAAACGGCTCCATTTGCTCTTTGTCGACCCAGAATGCTGTTTCTACAAGATGGTCCAGCAGCGCAATGACTCGAATAACCAGGCAACATACCGCCCTCGACTGTGACATTTTCCGTGTGGCCAAGACGTTGCAATCGTGGAGAATATCATGGCACGAAGACAAGGAGCAAAATCTGAGTTGTATATGAGCTTGAAGCCTATAGTGAAACAATAACGGAGTCATACCGAACAATTCTGCAGTCCGAGCAATACCTGCGACACATTTGCTAGAGAACTGTCTTGGAAAGTTTTCCACAGTCCTGTGTCAGATGTTAGAGTGATTAAATCATTGGCAGGGCTAGAACATACATGGCAACGAGCATAGAACACCAAATTTGCATACTCCGGTTCAGTCAGGTCGGCTGGGCAATCAGGGAGACCAGCGACTTGGCTGCGGGCAGCCTTCCATACGAAGGCCGAAGATTTATCCATCAGGAGCTGTCGAAGAGATTTACATGTGCAAGGTTGAGGAGGTCAAGAGGGTGTATGTGTGTGGCCATCTATTACCATCACATTCGTCAGCAAACGACCGAAACTAAACAAGATGGATCTTGCGTACAAGGAACAGGACGTCGAGGTTAAGTTGGCATATTTGACCTGGCTTTCGTCGACGCCGCTTTTTGTCACTGACGATGAGATCCGCCACATCTCGTCGACGTTTCTTGGGCGGGGATGGGGCACCATTCCCCGGGGGATGTGTGACGGGAGGGTCATCCACAATCCCTGACTTATTCTCTTCGCAGCGGATCTTGTCTGCATGGTACAAGTTCGCGAAAAAGGGGTGTTTTGACGCGTCGCGTCGCTTTTATCGTTCCTGGACCCGTGGCAACTGCTGAGCGGTGTTTCAAAGTTGTGCTTCAGCATCCACCGACGTCGTTCTCTTGCCTCTTTATACGCCCGTTTTCCTGGAGAGGAGGCGAGGGAAACTGGCTCTGTTTCTGACTGCCGCGACTACGACATGACGTACTCAGGCGCCACTTACTCCAACTCCGCTGCTACGACAGGCTGCTTAGCCTTGGCAGTAAAGGAACTAGGTATAACATTATTTAACAGTCGATCCCAAGTAGGGCTCAACCACTCTGCACGCCCCGCACGCCTAATGGTGCTTACGATGCATTTTGTGTCGGAGACTCAACGGTTCATTGGCAGGGTCTGCATGTAGATGGACGCTCTGATGAGAATTGTGTATCTGGTCCGGTCGGGTCGGGTGCGCAATCAGGCCTCAGGGAGGGACTTGGCAGCAAGGCGCCGTCGATACAAATACTGAGGAGTGTCCATCAGGAGCTGTCAAAGATATGTGCATATGTGTGCGAGGTTGAGGAGGTCGATAGCGCGATCTATCGCAACCGTCAGCGAAGCGACACTTGCCTTTTTTCATATTGCTCGCGCGAGGATCGGTAGCTCTGATCTGAAATTGTGTACCGCTCACTCGATGTCTGCCTCTAAAAGTGGAGATCGCCTGGTGGTGGGCCAGATTACTGAAGCGTTACAACAACTGAGCAGTAAAAGTGCCGAATCCGGCTCCACGGATGATTGACCTAGGGAGGTCTGGTGCGGGGTAGGTGTTGTACTGTTAGAGGCCCATTAGTGAATTCGAAGGTGTAGGAGAAATCCACAGGTAGGGTAGTACTACTGTCGCACATTCCGCTTGCGGTGCTACATATAGTTGCTAGAGGGACCTGGCGTTGCCATCAAGGTACCCGACTCTGTTGTAGCGCCATTTGCCGCGACACTCGAATTAAATGACAAAGGTCTCGAACGGTGCGGGAGCCGATGTCAGTCTGAATTGACTCGTGGCGAAAAAGGGTGGAAGCTAGGGATTTGACACGACGATAACCGTAAGATTGGCATGTTGATCGTGTTGTGAGGGACCTGGAAAAGCTCCCGTTTCAATTTGAGTGAGGGCCTCGACCAGTGGTACATTTTTAAAGAAGCTGTATTTTACGGCACATTCAAACTGCGAACATGTCCGACTTGATCTCGACGCCATCTCAGACGCAGAGCTCAGTCTCAAATGACGCTTTCGAAGCGCTCATAGATCTCCTCGCATCCGATGGCATCGACGACAGCTCACCAGAACGCGCGGGGGGAAACGTGTCCTTGCGAGATCCGTCGGGAAAACTCGACTATGATAAGATTCGCACCATGTTTGCAACGCAAAACGGCGGCGCCCCGGGATCGCCTGGGGAGGAGAAAGTACGTGCACTGTCCCCGACTATCCTGCATGAGGACGGTGACAGCGAGGACGAGCACCACTCGCAGCGGAGCACGCCCTCGACGGTGCCATCCCGCTTGCATTCCATGTCCCCCAAACCCATCCAACGCCCACCTGCGGGTCACCGGCGCAGCTCGACATTCGGAAATCAGCCATGGGCGTCAATCCATGAGAACGCCGCCAAAGTGGTCTGTGGTTCTTGTCCCTTTTGGAATGCGGTTCTGACACATGGTTTCCACAGGAGACCGACGTGGCGCCCACGGTAGCGCGTCAACCGCTGTCGTTGGATGAGTTGAATGCGGCGCTTGTGGGTGCACACGAGGAAGTGAGGTCGCTTCGACAACAGTACGATGAACTACAGGCCTTGGTTGCGAAGCGATTGGGAACCGAGATACGGGATCAAGCTAAACCTATTGTGAATACCGACAAGGTTGCACCAGACAAGGATAAAGCGGGTGTTCAAGGCCACCCAAGTGCTCTCCCTTCCGATGTGCCCACCGAGATTGCCGACCTCTCTGAGAACGAGGCAAAGAGAGCGTTGAGCGTGAGTGGCCATCGTTCCGGTGTAATTGCTATCTAAGAGATGACTAGGCCCTTGCGAGTTCGTTGAGTCTCTCACTGGATGCCATTGGCACCATGACTGGCCCATCAACATTGTCGGCGCAACAGCGCTTACTTTTGAATCCGGGGAGACAACATGATGTCGCCTCCATCACTCGTGCGCTCAAGTTCCTTGGGTCAGTGGACGAGCTGGTCTGGCGGCGAACTTCGGCACCGTCCGGACCGCGTACGCTACTCCCAGTATTTTCGGAGGAGAATATTGTTGCGCTCGTTTCCCGTCTTGAGCTCTGGGAACGCGCCGTACGACGATCGTCGCGCATTTGAGAGAGTCAATCTAGAGTGGTAGATGTAGTATTTATTGACGTTGTATTACAAAACCGGTTAGTTGTTGATCAACGCCATGCAAGCGACGACGCAGAGACGCGCGTCGACGTTGACTACAGTTCCATCGCTGTCGTCCTTGCCTGGAGAAGTCTACTCGGATTCGCGGTTTCATGGCTACCAAGGACCGACTCGGAGCGTGCGTTTTCCTCGTGCGACCACCGGGGGCGGCGGTACGGTGGCCAAGAGCGACGACGGTGTAAGGTGCGTCGTCGCGGGGAGGGAATGTGCGTCCGACTCGCTGCTCGTTTTCTCGCCTGACGATCCCGTCGACCAGCCCTGCGCATTCTTCGCTTGTCAGATCCACAAGAGGCCGCAATTACAGAGCAAAAGTCGGCCGTCGGCCTCGGTGGACATCGCGTCGAGCTCTCCAAGAACCTCTGGGATGGCAGTGGACTCAAGATTGAAAGTGCAAGCACTGACGTCGCCTGGTGTAGCGGCAGTGGGTCTCTTTACCTCCGTCCTTGGCAGACTCTGATAGCCCAAAGATTACAACAACAAGATACTGACAAGCGCGAGGAATGGCGATCTCATCATGTGGGACTTGGACAGGTCTGGCAGCACCAAGTACGGTACGTGTCGTCGACCCTCTCCGTTCACGACTGACCGTTCCGCAGAGAGAAAGACCAAAAACCACATTCGCTCCATCCATAAGCTCTCTTGCTCACCCACCGTCCCGTACTATTGCATCACTGGCTCTGCAGATGGTGACATGCGCATCTGGGTACGTCTTTTCGTCCCTCGTCTTGCAGCCCTACCCACGTCGTGTCAGGACTTGCGCGAAATGTCGCGCTCCGTCATGAAGATCCATCACCCGACGTCCGTTCGCTCCCTTGTCTTTTCACCTTCTCTCTCGCACCCACTCCAAGCCGTCGTTGGTCTTGACAATGGGTCCATTTATCGCTGGGACCTGCAAATGGGCCAACGCGGCCAGCTCGATCGCTTGCCCCTGGCGCATACAGGGCCCATCCTGGCCTTGGACTGGTGCAGCACCTCGGTCACGAGCAAGGGCACGGACAACACCTCTACACAGACGGAACACAGTTGGATCGTCAGTGGTGGACTCGATCACACAGTCAAGGTACATGTCGTCTATCGCATTGTTACCGTGTCTGATCGTACGACACAGGTGTGGGATCTCCCGGGGTCGAATACCGCGTCGCATATTGTAAACAGACCAACGTATGTGTTGCACCCTTCGTATCCTGTCCGGCGTGTCCTCTGGCGGCCCGACTATCCCTGTGAACTCGCGCTCGTCTCCAATGCAGAGTTTAATGGTGGAAGTGGTGCAGAGCTCTTGGCGAGCCCCCGGATGCAAAACGCAACGCCTAGCTTTCTTTCGTCGGCCATGCCAGTATCGGACCCAAAGGATGCGGATAGCCAGAGTGGTTCGGTAGGCGAGGCGGTCGAGATATGGGACGTGCGTCGTGGGTGGATCGCCAAGTGGACCGTCGACACGAATGCGGCCGATGGTGGGGTCACCGGTACGTACTCGCCTTGTCTTTGGTATTGGAGCCGTGTTCAACCCATATCTAGACGCCGTGTTTCGTGATTCGCATGCATTGTTGGTCCAGCATGCGTCTGGGACGGTTGCCCAGATTGATCTCAGACACTCGCATCGGCCCATCGATGCGGTACCGAGGGTCGCAATGTCGTGGAATGCGGTCGACGGCTCGGATGGGGCGCTCGCGTTTGTAGCTGATAAACGGGGCAAGTGGGAGGTGCCTTATGATGATGTGTACGGTGGCGTTGTTTTCTTCTCGTACGCTGCTCATAGCTTTTCGTTGATAGTCATCCCGACCGGCGCGCGTTGGTCGCAGACCGCAAGTCGAGAATCAAGGCCTTGGGCGACAAGCGTCGGGTACCTTGTCTACAGAACATGGGGATGTATGTACGCGCCCCTCCCTCTGAAGACGCTGGGCCGGATGAATTCGCGAAACTTGCCAAGGGTTATGTCGTCCCCGACAAGTTGACCAAGAAGGAAGACGTTTGCGCTTTGAATGCAGAGGTGAGCGTGTTTCGTTGCTTGCAAGTACATCCGAGAACGCCTCTATCTAGGTTGCGCTCCAAACTGGGAACCTACACGCTGCCCAGGCGTGGATGTTATTGGGTTCGCTTTTAACGGCCGTCGTCCCAGAGTCGGTGATTGCTTCGTTACCAGCCCCGGGCAAGGTAGATCCGCCGCCTCCGCTCATTCACTCCGCCTCCGCACCAGGTGCTCTCCCCTCGGCAGAAGGCATCAACGTTGGGCCCGTCTCCAAACCATCTTCCTACCGCGCCACGTCCGCCGATTCCGCCGTCCAGCCCCTCGGATCACCCCACTCCCCGTCTCACTCCCGTCATCATACTCTCGCACAAACCCCACGCTCAGCCTCGGTCAACGGTGCCAGCCCAAACGAGGACCGCAAACACGCGCGACACCGTGCGGAGACCCAACCACACCCAACCACCAAGCCACCCCCCAACTCGCGCAACCTGACCCCCGCGTCTTCGGCGTCGTCATCACCGCGTCACGTCCCCATCGCGCTCCCGTCGACACCTGCGCTCCCACCGACGACGACGATGACGCCGGCGGCGGCCTCGCAGAGACGGCCCTCGATACTCGTGTCGACCGTGTCGCTGGTGCACGCGCATGCGCGCCGGCCGTCGATGTATGGGCGCGGTGTGTCGAGTGCCCCCACTCCAAGCGAGAGCCCCAGCATGGCGAGCGCCAGTGACCGGAGCCTCCGGCACGTCGGCGAAGGCGCGCTCGACGACTCGGATTCGTCGGACGGTGCGGCGAGCGAGAGCGTCGCGGAGAGCCACGCGAGCGAGGTGGACCACGTCGAGGCGCCCCTGACGGCGCCAGTCAAGTTGCGGGTAAGCAAGGCGCGGAGTATGAGTGCTGGGAGGGTGGGGCCTGCGCATCCCAGTCCGTTGTCGCGGCTTGCGGGGCAACAGCAGTGGATAGAAGACGACGACAGGGCGGGGCGTAGCACGGCACCTGCCCCCGTACCCTGTCCGACGGGCCATATCAAACGCCCCATCGAGGACGAGAGTCCCTCCCCGGTATCCTCCGACACGGACGGCGAAAGGAGCGACGAGCCGGAGGGTGAGGTGCCGCGGCGCGCGGTGAGGATGAAATCGCGCTCTCGGTCGCGCAAGGCCGCAAGGCGGTTCAAGACGCGGAGTCGGAGTTCGACGGTGGCGTCGCTCGCGGCGGCGCCGTTGCCATTGGTGGTGTCGCCTGCGCGGTCGTCGCCCAGTCGGGCGGCGGCGGTGTCACCAAAGACGTGTGCTGCGCTCGAGCGGACGGGGAGTCAGAGTAGTGTGCAGACGGTGATTGCAGCGTCGCTGCGGGAGCAGGAGAACGAGGGGGTGGGGGAGTCGGGCAAGGTGGTCGCGGGAGACGGTGGGTCTGGGATGTGGACGGAGATGAGCTATGAGCGCAAGGTGGCGGCCGTGGAGGAGGAAGGGAAGTTGAGAGAGGCGGGGTGGCGTGCATTGCGAGAGGCGCTGGAAGAGTATGCGGACGAGGTTTACTTTTTTTTTCTCTCCGTACGAGGGCGGGGTTGTTGATGTGATTTCGGCAGGGCGACGTGCAGATGTGTGCGATGCTGGCGCTGGTGGCACCTGAGGAGCTCAAGCTGGATCTCGGTCGGACGATTCAGTTTGTCGAGGCGTATGTCGGTGCGTGTGTGCAATCTTGTCCTCTCCTGACTTTTTTTTGACGCGTGCGCTAGACATGTTGGTACGCTATCGGCTTCACGCGTGTGCGGCGTACCTACGCAAGTACGCCCTTGTAGAAGAGGTGCAAAAGACGACCCGAGTATGTATTTTGAAACCGCGTCCCAATTTGACAGACAGTGACGAAAAAAACCAGATCGAGACCGTCATTTACACGGCATGCAAAAGATGCCGAAAACCCGTGGTCGCGGTGCGTTCGAGAAACCCGTTTGTAAAAGCAACCCATGCAGTGTGTGCGACGTGCAAAGAGGCGGTGGTGCGCTGTTCGATATGGTGCGTGCCCCCCGTGGTTTGGCGGTGTTACGTCTGACGCCCCGGTAGTCATCTTCCGGTGCGGACGCTGTTGTTTCAGTGTTCGGTGTGTGCGCATGGGGGGCATCAAGAGTGTTATAGGCGGTATTATATGGAACGGCCGATGGTGGGGTTGCCGATGTCGTCGAGGACACGGGGGAGGCAGTTGGTGAGGGCGCAGGAAGGGGAGGAGGGGGGTGAGGAACGGGGGGTGAGAGAGCCGGTGTCAAAGGAGAGGCGGATGACGGGGCATGCGTGTGCGGCTGGGTGTGGCCATTTTTGCTGGGCTGCGGTGGGTCAGTGGAGTGAGGATCAGGAGGACCAAACGTCCTAGTCATCAAAACATACTTGCGGCATGTACGCAGTGGTAACTCGGGGGATGTACTAGCTATGTACCACTAATCCCCGTGATCGTTCAATCCACCGGATGAGTATTCTAGTACTAACTTCACGTGCAACAACCTTGAGCTAGGCTTGTTCACGCGCCGCGAAATCCACAAACTAACCTCCAACCTGTCGAAACCCAACTCTTCCGCTGGCATCTGGCGATCAACTTGAATCCGACACCTGACACCATCATTTGTCACGAAGAGCACCACGGCAAGTTGGAAAAGATATAGACAGTGAGACGTGCGCTCGTTATTTCCAATGATCATACTCGACTGAAGATCTGTCTCGTTGCAGCCAGTGTCGACAAAGCACCTACAACTCTTTCAAAAGGTCAATGCCTCATACACACGGTTACATCTACATCTCAGTAATAAAGAATGCTCCACCATATCGTATGATGGGATCTACTACGTCGCCCCTCGGACGATTATTCTTCATCCTACACGCATTGTATCTATTCGACCCAACTCCTCGGTTCCTTGAGTACGCTGACCATGGCCGCTTCCTCCGTGTCTTGGCCGAGCGCACCCCTATCCTCCCACCGCGCCTCGGCAGGCATGCTCACCAAGACGTTCTCGGCCCTCACGCCAGGCGCAGCCAGCCCAAACTTGGTCCCTCTATCGACGACGAGATTAAACTCGACGTAGCGACCGCGCCGGAGGAGCTGCCACCGTCTCTCGGCGGGAATGACCGGCGTATGCATATGCATATGCATATGCCGCTCCAAGATGGGGATAAAAGAAGGTAGAAAGGTATCCCCGAGGGCCTTGACGAGGTCGAACAGGGCTTCTGGACCGCTCAGACGCGCGAGGGTGTCCTCGGGGAGGGACACCGCGCTGGCGCTTGCTGCGGCTACGTGGCCGAGCAACGCACGCATCGCGTCGGAATCCATGTCGTCGAACCGGATCCCGCCGATCCCGCGGTGTTCGTGTCGGTGGGGGATGTAGAGGTAGGCGTCGCACGAGGCTTTGAAGGTGGGGTAGATGGAGAGGATGGGGTCACTCCATGCGTCGCACGCCCCCTTGAGGGTGCCGTGAAAGTGGCCAAAGTCGGGTGCGTTGAGGTAGGCGGGGGTGAGGTCGGTGATGGCGCCGAACCACCATGCGAGGACGGTGGGTGTCGCGGTGGGCTCGTCGGGAGGTGTGAGGGGCGTGTCGAGGACTTCAAAGTAGCGGTAGTTGGCGTGGACGGAGGGGATGCGCGGGTGGTGGGGGTGGATGATGACACTAAGGCTGGCTGCGAAAATAGAGAGGGGGGTGTCGATATGTTTGAGGGCTGCGTGGGCGGTGCTCATTTGTTTGATGGCAGCGGGGGGGAGGATGCCACTCATCCTTGAGATATTGACGCCCGCTTTCTCGATGGGTCCGATGGGAGACGGCGTGTCCGGGGGAGGGAAGGTGCAGGAGAGGCCGCCGCCGCCTTCATCGCGGGCCCATGGCTCGCGTCTAAACATTTGGCCGGGACTGTATGATTCGAGCTTGGTCACGATTGTCTCTTGGAGCTGGGTGATGTACTCTATGACCCGCTCGCGCATGGTCTGCATCGTTGGCTTTCTTCTCGTCTGATAGCGATAGAACTAAACTTACCAGCGTGGGTTGCGGGACGGATGGAGATGAATCCTCCAAGTTGATGTGGTCTGCGGCACACTCGTGCATGGGCTGCGCCATTGTGAGCCTTCTACTCGTCTGTTCAGTTCAGAGGAGAATGCGATGGAACCAAACGAACCAGAGACCCATGCATACGTGGCCGATGGTTTCGGGAACGGACGGACATGGACTTCGAATTTTGAACGATTTCGCTGCGAATTGGCAAAGCTCCACTGCTCCCTGACGATATCGTCAGATGCGATCCCGATTCACCATGGAAAAGCCTGAAAGTCCCACAAAGATGGATCACCTTATACTCTACAAACGTAGGTCCTGGTCGTTTCTAGCTGCACGCGTGTGCATAGTCGGGGTACCGAGAGGGCATCCGTGAATACCTATCGCTACAGCCAGGTCAAAGGGTGAATGCGAGCAGTAGATACACAAACTCGGAGGCAGAGAATATGAAACAGTATGGGCAAAAAGCCCGAAAGGCTTTCCGGCCCGAGGCGCGAGTGAGCTGCGATCTCACGAAAAAGAAGCCTGAGACACGTGCAACATAGTCTCGAGTCTAACCATTTTTGTCTATGCCCCTGAAGGCATCGAGAGAGGGGGTATGGCGGGACATGCCTGAGACTGGGCGTGGCCATCAGTGGCCCGGCGAGAGTAACGATTGGCAGGATCAAACTTTATAGTCAATCAAGTCACGATGACAAGGATGTACATGGTTTTTGATGCAGCATCATTCCTATTCAACCCAACTTCTCGGTTCTTTGAGTACTTTGACCATTTCCGCTTCTTCTGTGTCTTGGTCTTGGTCCCCGAGTTCACTGCAGTATTCCCACCTCGCCTCTGGAGGCATGCCTACCAAGACGTTCTCGGCTCTGACGCCGGGCGCAGCGAGCCCAAATTTGGTGCCTCTGTCGACGACGAGATTGAATTCGACAGCACGACCGCGCCGGAGGAGCTGCCACCGTCTCTCGGCAGGGACGACTGGGGTATGCATATGCCTCTCCAAGATGGGTATGAAAGAGGGCAGAAAACTGTCCCCGAGGGCCTTGACGAGGTCGAACAGGGCTTCCTGAGTGCTCAACCGCGCAATGGTGTCCTCGGGCGCGCCCCCGAGCAACGCACGCATCGCGTCGGAGTCCATATCGTCGAACCGGACACCACCGATCCCGCGGTGTTCGTGTCGATGTGGGATGTAGAGGTAGTTGTCACACGAGGCTTTGAAGGCAGGGTAGACGGAGAGGGCGGGATCGCTCCATGTGTCGCACGCCCCCTTGAGGGTGGTGTGAAAGTGTGTAAAGTCGGGCACGTCGAGGTAGGCGGGTGTGAGGTCGGTGATGACGCCGAACCACCACGCGAGGACAGCGGGCGGTGTTGCGGTGGACTCGGAGGGGTCGTCGTTGGGCGGAGGAGCCTCCGGGAGTGCTGCATTGAGGACTTCAAAGTAGCGGTAGTTGGCGTGGGCAGAAGGGATACGGGGGTGGCGGGGGTGGAGAATAAGACTGAGGCCAACTGCGAAAAAGGGAAGCGGGGTGTCAATGTGTTTGAGTGCTGCGTGGGCGGTGCTCATTTGTTTGATGGCGGCCGGTGGGAGGATGCCGCTCATCTTGGAGATGTTGACGCCCGCTTTTTCGATGGGTCCGATGGGAGAAGTGTCAAGAGGAGGGAAGGTGCAGGAAAGGCCGCCACCGCCTTCATCCCGGGCCCATGCCTCACGTCGAAATGGTTGGTCGGGGCTGTATGATTCGAGCTTGGTCACAATCGTCTCTTGGAGTTTGGTGATGTACTCTGTGACGCGCTCGCGCATGGGCCGCATGGTTGTCCTTCTACTCGTCTGATCAGTTCAAAGGATGATTAGTAGCAATGGAACTAAACTTGCCAGCAGCACGAGGCCGGTGGTTGCGGAACGGACGGACATGGAGCCTTGACTCTTGCCGTGAGAATTGACAAAGCTCCCTATCGATCTCACTAACAACATCATCCACAGATGGATCCCGATTCACCATGGGAAGAAAACCCTGACATACACCACGTCCGAGACGCTGAATGGACCAAGATCACCTCAGATTTCACAAACGTAGGCCCCAGTCGTTTCTTGTTGTACTCGGATTCATTCCTGTTCATAGTCGGGGTACAGAGAGGGCATCATCGCAGGCAAAGAAGCCTTTTTACAACAGGGCTTTGACGCTGGTTTCGCCACCGTGGGCGTCCCTCTCGGTCGAGAGTTGGGAAACCTCCGCGGTGCTGCTGCTGCGATTCGGACGCTCTTGAACGCTCAGAGTCCGGCCTCGCTTGAGCTCGACGAAATCCGGAACATAGCTTCCGTTCTCTCCACCATCCGATTCTCCGATATCGCACCCCGTGATCTCGAAGCTGAACAACACGTCAAGGAGCACCTCAGCGTGGACGATCCACCCATCGTCGAAATCACAGACTCGGGGTCAGAGGCGGCGCCACAGGAGAGACCCACAATGGAAGACGTGGCCAAACTGAAGGAGAGACTGGCGCTCCTCAGCACAAAACTTGGTTTGCCTGTCCTTTCTTGAGATACCGGGCTGCCTATCGGTACGAGTGTCCCGCAAGTTCAAACACATGTCTGACGGCCGCCGCAGTGGAGTTCACCCCTACTTATCATCACCATATTTTATCTCTATCTATACTGATAGTGCTGCCGCACGGTCTTCTGTACTTCCGCCTGGTCCTCTGCGATGTGGCGTAGGCGCGATCCCATGGTATCTTTCAGGGTGGCTTGCCGGGTACTCTGCGATATGGCGGAGGTGATCTCATGATTTCTATCAGGGTGCAAGCTTGTCGGAAGCAATCAAATGCATGACGCGTACCTTTTATAATTGGATCGCTAGAACGTGGCAGTGACTTTGTGGTTCGTAGCCAACGGCCCAAAATCAATCTTCTCTTTTTTGGTGTTATTCACGTATAACAGCCCAGCAGGGCATACGACTTGTTCCCGTGACCTCGAGTCAGAATAGTTCTTTCCCAAGAGTGTTCCCGAGTTAACCCATCGTTTGTATGTGCCGATTTCTTCGCTGTCTGACTTTGCAGCAGTTGGGACCATGTGGACTCGTTTGCAAGCCACATCGCACAACGGACCTGTTGAAGGAGCGCTCTGCTGTGCGCTCCTTCGTCACACCCCTTTCTACCATATGGCAATATATCTTCTTTTGATGTTTTTTGTCTTCTTCCAGCCATGATTGCATCGTGGTGACTGATTGTTATATCTAGCTACCGAACGAATGCCCCGCTTCCGGAACTGCAGTACCTTTATCCACTTACCTTAACGGCTCCGTCTCGGTATCGTGCCTCGTCCGGAGGGGGTCTTGTGGTACGACCTCATGCATGTCGTTCCTGTCTTCCATGAGGTGGATCGACCAAAATCAGCTCGAGTGGTGGTATTTAACGTCATGCAGTGAGCAACTCCACTCGCAGCTCCCGAGTGCCTTTACCTTGGTCTTGCGTCGGCATCATGGTCTTCTCCCGCTCTACCGTCACCGCATCTCTGGTTCTCTCTTCCTTGTTTGGATCACTTCATGCCGTTCCGTTGGCGGAAAAGCTTGGACGACTCAGTCTCCCTGCGCGTGACCTCTTAAAGAGGACTACGCCAGCCCCGCCTTACTTTCTGGCTTATAATGACAAGTGGCTCAACCCGTTGCCTTCTGCGTCAGATCTCGAGGTAAGCAAGTCGTGTCTGGTCAACTCTTCCCATCGCTGACGCGCGCGCGCGCTTAGGGATTTAACGTCTTGCAAGTAGTTCTCAGATGGCGTTTGTGGCGCTACTAACTCGAACCCATCTCCAGTGCCCTCACGTTTTTGCTGGCCTCGGGTTCAGTCGACGAGGCTCAGAATTGGCAGGAACTGACGGCAAGCCAGCGTAGTTCCTACTTGTCGGAGTACGACGCCGCTGGCATCTCACTCATCGTCTCTGCCTTTGGGTCTACCGAGACGCCGACCTCGTCGGGGCTCGACGCCGTGACCACGGCGAACAGCATAGCTGCTTGGGTGACTGAATATGGGGTCCTGGGTGTTGATGTCGACTATGAGGTGCTGTTCGCGTTCTTTTTTTGTGGCGGTTACTTATGAGGACGTCTGGAATAGGACTTTACCGCGTTCAACAGTGGAGACGGCTCTGCCGAAACGTGGTTGATTAGCTTCACGCAACAGCTCCGGACGCAGCTTCCACAGGGGGATTATATTGTGACGCATGCCCGTGAGTCGTCTCTCATGCGTGTTGTTTGACAATGTCTAACGTATCTTGCAGCCGTCGCGCCATGGTGAGTGCAATTGCCGAATCAGCAATGGATTGACATGTCGACTGAGCTGAACTGGAACCAAGGTTCTCTCCCTCCATGTGGTCCGGAGGAGGATACCTCGCGGTCGACCAGAGTGTCGGATCTTTGATCGACTGGGTGAGTGAGCATAATTTCATCTTATACACTCGACTAATCGCGCGTCCAGTACAACGTCCAAGTATGTTCAATCATGTATTCCGTTGACAATAACTGACCAGTCGATCAACAATACAGTTCTATAACCGTAAGCCCTGCCCTTGAATGCTCCTAAACATTTCCAGATTAATACCGCTTTCGCGCTATGCAGAGGGCGCGACGGAATACACGACGTGCGCTGGCTTGCTGACGGCCTCTTCGTCGGCCTGGCCCGAAACGGCCCTCTTCCAGATCTCCGCCAACGGTGTCTCCCTCGACAAACTCGTCATCGGTAAACCAGGTACGACTGCGGACGCGAGCAATGGTTACATTGACCCTTCGACGCTCGCCACGTGCGTCGCCCAGGCCGCTTCCGAGGGATGGGGTGAGCCTCGTGCCTTGTCATCCTCTGAGAACGGCTGCTCACGTGTTCGTGTCAGATGCTGGTGTGATGGTGTGGCAGGCAAGTGTCGGATGCGCGTTGCAGTAGCACTGAGCTTGACCGCGTGCGCGTGTGCTTTCCTAGTACCCTGATGCGACTTCGTCATGGATCGAGACTGTCCGTGGGAGTACGTGGCCTGTCTCTGGCGCGCCACCACCGACGACGACGACTGCGAGTCCGACAGCTACGACGGCCACCGCGTCGCCAACGAGCACCGGGACGTCTGGGGGCTGCTCGGGCGTGTCTGCGTGGTCGAGCAGTGACGTTGTAAGTCACCTTTTTTGCGTGCGGCGAGGGTGGTCGTGACTGACATGCATGTTCTAGTACACAAGTGGAGACCAGGTCACCTACGAGTGAGTCCACTCATGTCGTTGGACAGGACTGATGCTGATGCACCGTTTAGTGGCGATTTGTGGACCGCGAACCAGTGGAACGAGGCGGAGACGCCTGGAGGTGCGTGTGTGATTGTTCGTGTTGGGGTGGGATTCTCATGCTTGTGTTGCGACGCTTGATAGGACCTTCGGGTGCCTGGACCTATGACAGCGTGTGCTAGTTGTCCACGTCGCATGTTGGCCTCGCCGACGATGCGTCGACGGTGGGGCCGGAATGGATAAACGAAGATGATCATGATGGTATTGTAAGATGGTTCGAGATGATGGATGTATGATTACACGGTTAGATTCGGGTTTCACGATGTATCACGTTTATGAGGGCACTGTCAATGAGGAATATGAACATGTACAAAGATACCCACGGATGGTGGCTGGTCGTGCAGAAACCAACACACCAAAATTGTTAAGATGTATAGCCGATGCCTACATTACCTTTTATAGTGATACGCTACCACGACTGACAGCGACGGACAAACCTCGGTCGTTCAAGTTGATGACTGAGGTATGTGCTCTTTCTACACTCGTCTGCACGGGTCATGGACTCACTGTACCATTGCTAGTCACTCATTCTGCTAGGCACAGTATCGTTGTTGGCATCGCGACTGCGCTTGTCACTGATTCCTTTAGGTTACGCGCCCCGCCGACGCGTGACTCGTCGCCGATACAAACAGCGCCGAAACGCTCCCCTACGGCTACCAGGTCCAACTCCCTCGCACCACACCTGCAATGCAGACAGCCAGCACACTGTCGTCTATCCCCTCATCATGGGACATGCCCGCCGAGTCCAACTGGTTTTCCCGTGCACGACGCGGGCTACTTTGTTTGGATGCACCGCATGCGACGCGCCCTCGCCTACTGCAGACTCCTCGACATCGTCGTTGGCACGCTCAAGGAATCCGCCGACCCTACCCAACGTGTCGTCTGGCTCAAGATGGACGCCACTGGCTTTGCGCTCGTCATGGGCTGCATCACGGTGGAGCTGGTGGTGAAGATGGCCGGTCTTACTACTGCCAATGCAGCTTGGGAGTATCTCGTTGCTGAGTTCGGTCAAGGGGCAGACTCGATGTACTGGTGCAGCCGCCTCACGCGACACACGGAGAGCGGTGGGGACGTCTCGGCGCACCTCGATACATACCAGGAAGCCCTCTCGAGCACCTCGCGCACGCCGATCTCGCTATCCCTGATTGGCTGACCAGCGCCTTATCCTTGTCGCCGCTACCAGGACCCGGACGTGTTGTATCACGTTGTCAGAGGGATTCAGATTGACAAGGCTACGAACTCGGCCCCCATTATGGATTCTAACCATTGACGCACATTCTTGAATCGTGCGATCTTCAGTCCTATCAGATATTCAAGTTGTCAGGCAATATCAGTGGCTCCGGGAACACAAACCCTCATTGTGGAGCGCGGCGAAACTCGGGTTCTGGCCGTCACACCCCACGCGACAGACTGGCGCTGCAAACCTCTTGAAATATCTCTACCTCCTCGCTCAACATTGTCTCTTCGTTGCAAGTTGACGAAGCTCAAATTGCTACACCATTTTCGGTACCAGTCGCTGTGTCATTTTACAGAATAACGGGCCAATGATACAAATGTTATTGCCAAATTGATAACATGTTCACCACTGATGTCCGTTGACGGAGTGGGAACATTATAATAGCCGACCGCGAGTCCGCGACATCCTCAAACAAACAGTCCCGGGGCCTCGGTGCCCTCAGCATGTCGCCCAACCTCGAGGGCAAACGGACGATGACCAGGCACACAGAAACCAACACACCCACGACACGCGACGTCGATGAACCCTCCAAAGAAGACACCGAAAAACCTCACCGTACATTCATTCGTTCCGGCGCCCATCTCGAAGCCGCTCGCGCAGCGTAGCTGAAATGGCGTCTCATGACCAAACTCGCCTTGTACTCCCTGAGTCCGTACACAGTGCCGTCATCCTTCCCGCTCCCTCCCTCATTGACTCTGGCGTCCGATATGCGCATCCAGACCATTGCCGATATCGCCACTGCCCTTGAGAAGCGCTGGATGCTGTGGGAGGAGCATGGCGAGGAGGTTCTCCAGGTGTTGCGCGAGGTGGATTGGTCGTACGAGAAGGCAGTTCAAGCAGAACTTCCGAGGGAACATGAGGTCGAAAGGGTGTCCGAGGTGGCGCCTGAGGCGTCCGTTGTCCCTTCCCAACATGACAAACCATGGATTGATTGACTTATCACACGTCAGTGTGTTACAGGCAAGTCACTCTCAGTCGCTTTCTCCATGCAGCTGTATGCTAATCGTGCTTTCAATGTCTAGGATGCGTCGTCATCGAGCGGAACGACCCGTGGCGAAGTTGCTGTGTCGAAACTTGGAACTCAGCTGTCATTCGCTGTCGCCACAAGAGACTAGGCTTTAACCCCCTCACCTCGCCCGCAGAGGTCATTCGGATTTTTCTTCAGCGATTCTATTCAAACTCTCGCAGACGTGGCGCACAAGCAAGGGAAATCAGTCAACAGAGCTCAAATCAAGTCTTACGTTTGGCATAACCGCCGGACTGCCAAGAGAATTCGACAAGTGGCATGTATGAGTCAGAACCTCGCACAGCTATCACATTATAAACTCCTCCCCTTCAGTCGCCAGCTCGTAGCGGTGCAAACAAGAAGATCCCCAACATAGAGAGTAGCATGGAGCATGTTGCCAAGTTGATGGCTTTCCTGACCACCCAGTTGACAGGTTGTATATTGGCGTGAAATCCGGCTCTCCCATAAAGCCATCTTTGACAAATCCGAACCGCTTACAGACGAAGGCGAGATTTCGCTGAATAGCGCATCATAAACTTGGAGTTGACTTGTGAACATGATAGAGTGGGATCAGATTTGGTCCAGGTGGGTCGAGGCCACAAAAGGTTTCCGCTCCAGATGGATAATGGAGATCGGTCCTCATCCTCTGTCAAAGGGACTGAGGGTGTATAGCACGCAGCAAAACCCTATTGATCTTGTACCATGTTTTCAATACACTAATTTACAGTTATTTCAGTTGATTTACACCCGTTTCGCGAATGAAAACCCTTGTCTATTCACCGGGTTGTTGTTCTTCATGCCCACCAAGATTAGCAGGGACAGTTGTCGTGGCTCAACACTTGACATGAGCACGAGTCTGGTTTCAAACTCTAGTATCAATGTGGCAAATGAATGTCCCTGAGGTTTGCAGGGTGCTCGGGACGCTGATGCCGGGCCAGCGCTTCCAAGTCGTCCAAGTCGGTGGCAACGCCACTTTCCCAACTTGTCAACTTGTGCCAGTGGTTAAGAACCGCATCAGCACCGCATTGGGCGCCAATAAGCCTTTGATCGTATTTTTACCCACCCAACCAGCATGCGTCTAATCCTCTCCTCCGAGAGAGTGCGCAACACTGTAATGCGCAACGAGAGCGGGCAAATCCTATACAGGACCTTCCATCCGTTCCAACTGGGACTCAGCCAAGGGACGACCACGATCGAAAAGATCAAGCCCAACGAGGATCCCATGGACATGAGCAACCAGTTTGAGGTGTTGGCTCAAATTGAATGGCATTTGACGACGCCATCGGTGTTTCGCATGGATGGTCAGGAAACGCCATCGGATGTATTCATTCCCAAGCATGGCTGGCGTGGACGGTCGTTCACTTTCTAAATGTCTGCGTCTTGTATTGTGACACGCATTTATAGGAAACGTACGTTCACGGGGCCAGACGGTTGTTCGTATAGATGGGATATATATAAGAGGGTCGTGGTGGTCAGAGGCCTCGTCTTTGTAGTGTCGTTTTCGAGCGCTTATTCGCCCTGCACAGCTGTCCAAGAACGACGAGACACGGATGGAAGTAGCACGTCAACACAGAGCCACACTTGGCATCTTGGGGCCTAGACAGAATGCTTATCTTGATGTTAACCCTGATATGTGGCATATGCTGGACATGATCGTAGTCACGTTCGTTTATGTCGAGAAGCTTCATATGGATAAGGAAAGAGGGGCGCAGAGGAATAGTGGGACTCAGGTGATAGTGTAAGAAGTGGGTTGCGCCGATGTATCCAACGGGCGAGTGCAAGTGGCATGTGAACCTTGTGTACAGAAAGGGCCGGGGCGAAGCTGGTGAATAAGCACTGCGAAGATTTTGAACAGTATACTCAAATTCATGTCGTGTGACATGAATTTTCTCGAGTCTTCGGCCGAACTCGAGCGCCAAAAGAAAGGCCCAGGGTAAAGGTGACGAATCACCGTAAACAACGCACCCAAATGTGGCCGATGTAGCCATGTGCATATTGTAGGTCGTGTGACACGAAATTTGGATGTTCAACAAACCCTGCACTATACAGACCCGCTGTGGTGCAGAAGGGTACACGACAGCCCGTAGTGAGATGATTCTCGTCGCTTGCAATGAACACCTACGTGAGCTTGGTCGATTTCTGTTCATATGTCAATGGCTAGCTCCAAGTGGGCGCCGTCCAATCAGTGACTCGGTGACAGGTCGTGTGAGCGCATGGAAGCATGGTTAATGGCGCTATTATCGGTATCCCCCGTACCTATCGCACGCATCTGCAACGTTATGGTCCATAAAAGACTGACTGGGGAGGTGTACTGTTACCGAGGAACATAAATACCGGCAAACACCCCTCTCAGACGTTACCGCGCCTCTCACCCACCTCTTCACACAAAATATGACTGCAAAATCACCGGACGTCATCAACCCAGGCATACTCTCGCGCGCCAGGACATTCTTTGCTGTCTTGGGTGGGGCCTATGTCCTCATTGTGCTACTCCTGACAATTCCATCTATTCAGTCCCAGTGAGCAAGATCGACATTAACTGCCCTCGATCAACAGAATAGCTTACAATGCCATCCCGGAGGAAAGTATCATATACATGCATGGATTGAAATTTCCATTGAACGCACGCTTCGACGCACCTGAACGCCATGGTTTAGCACGTACGTAGCTGACCCTCTTCGACGTGGCACGCTGACTCGACGCCGTGACGTAGCTGGCAAGACCTTCAACTTCAAGATCACCACCCCCGACAACCACACGCTAGGCGCCTGGTTCATTCTCTCTGACGACCACTATCACTCGCTGCCATTCCCGCCATCACCCTCAACCGCAGAGACCCATCTCTTGGAAGCACTCCGAACACGTCCGACGATACTCTTCCTCCATGGGAACTCTGCCACCCGTGCAGTCCCAGGACGAGTCCAGTATTACAGCGCCTTTGTATCAAGGCTCCAAACCAACGTGTTAGCCATCGACTACCGTGGATTCGGAGACAGCTCTGGATCTCCGAGCGAACGTGGGCTGGCGACAGACGCACGTGCGGCCTTTGACTGGTTGATTTCCAGTGGTGCCACCCCAGAGGATGTCCTTATTGTCGGTCACAGTCTGGGTACCGCTGTCGCGTCGTCCCTTGCTGTGTCCCTCTCGGAAGAGTCTATCCGATTCAAGGGGCTTGTGTTAATGTCTCCGTTTACGTCCATGCACACCCTTGTGGATACCTACAGCATATTAGGCCTGTTCCCGATCATGCGTCCGTTGACCATGGTACCCCGCGCTGCTGGTGAGTATTTTTATTGGATTCAGGCACACAAGTTGACTATTCCCAGAACTCTACAAGACGTTCCTTCAGCATAGATTCGATACCTTGTCCATCATTACAGTAAGCACCCACCTTTCCCGTCCTTCGCTGCTTGGACTTGACCGTTTGAACGTGTCTCGCAGAGAGTGAAAGTTCCCGTGTTGATAGTACATGCGGAAGATGATTGGGATATCTCACACACGCACTCAGACGCTCTCTTTGATGCACTCATAGACCCATTTTTGCCCTCCGTAGACCCACTCCCACTTGACCCGGGGTCGTGGACGAAAGAGCAGTGGAACACATTCCAGGCGCAAATGGCAATCAAACGAGCGGCCCGCGAAGGACTGTTGGTCCGGACAGATATGCCCCACTTTGGTGTCATGGACACGTTTTCGGCGTCCAACGAGACGATCGTGCTTCTGAAGACTCTGACGGGGGCCCATAACGATGTGGGGGCTTTGGAGGGTACCCAAGAGGTCATACGAGCACTGTTTTCGTTGGTGTGACTTCACCTGCGATACCTATTGGCGGGGAGAGGTTCTCGGAGGATATCACACATACACATCCACATATATACCAGGGTTCGTTTTCTGCGGTGCAGGCGACCGGAAAATCTAGTTGTAATTATGTACACAGGCCCTTGGGAGCATCAAACTCGATCCTTTTCACAAATTTAATCCATTTCGATCTCAGGAAAATGGTTCCTCGCGTGAACGTTGGATGCAACGGCATGGGCATTTGAACTTGAGTTAACCGGAGTTCCCGGCGGCATGATGTCATGTGGCAGAGGGCATGGGCATGTGGCCGCGCCCAAATCTGTTTTCTTTGGAGACAATAATGAAAACCTGAGGTGAGTCTCCCACACCGCATGCCTAATTACGTGTGGCCAGCGCTCACCTTCTCCGGAAGCATTTTCGGGAGAAACCCGGTTATTTGAATGAACATATGCTAGTACCTGGCTTGTCCTCGCCTCCCTCACCATATCCCGACTACAACACAACAACTTCCTCCCACTTACAAGTGATGGACGGGAAATATTGGATCATACCCTCTAAGCGTCCAGTCGGCACAGACAATAATGACAATCATTCCGCCGTGAAACCAGTCATCACGGACGATCTGACGAGAGCGGTAGGTCTGTACAAGTGATGGACGGGAAATATTGGATCATATCCTCTAAGTATCCGGTCGGCATAGACAATAATGACAATCATTCCGCCGTGAAACCAGTCATCACGAACGGTGCGACGAAAGTGGTAAGTCTGCTGGTGTTCGTCGTGCAGCGCCAACGGTGCGCGCATTATCCGTTCAGAGTTCCCGAGTCCACTTGGTTTCCTCTTTCCTATGATGGTGTGACGATTAGAGCCTTTTTCTTCATCTGACAGTGGTCCTTGGTGTCCGAGAGTGGCGCCTACAAATTCGTTTTGGATGACCATTGGTACCCCGAGCCCTCACACGAGGGTAACCCACTGGTGGTACGGCATGGCGTGGATCCTGGTGCCCGCTGGGAGATTGTACATGTAACAGGAGGTTCGTTCCAGTGAGTACCCATCTGCCTTTTTCTGTCGTATTCCATCACTCACCTTTAAGCTCAAATATGAAATGCCAGGATCAAATCCAAAGGTGGTGATCTCGTCTGGACTGCGAGCAAAATCGACTCAAAGTATCCTGTACGGAAAGTCCATGGACGAAGACCTGCCGTTGCTCACACCCATTACATCACAGGTCGTTCTCAAACCTCGCGATCTGTTGGAGAGCTCAGAGCAATTGTGGAAGTTCGCTCCTCTCAGGATTTGGTAGTCTGGTGTGTCACGGCGACGTTTTCGCCATTCATGCCAACGTCTTGACCTAACCTAATATTAGAATGCCTCGAGGCCCAGCACGATTTGACGAAGAAACCGTTGCAAGTGTTTGTAGATACCGGGTTTGGATGATCGAGACCACGCCCGATGGTCATGTATCACATCGTCGAATCGGATTGTATGGGATAATCGCTTCTCCCGTTCCTGATACCCGCCTGCGCGTCCGACTTTCGTGGGATCGATACCTGCTTTGTTGTTGATTCTTGATGCGTTCTTCGTAGTGATGTTGCAGGGCCAGGGAATGAATGAACGCAAGATCTCCCGACATGGAGAAGAAAGCGTGAAAGTAACGTGCAATGGAAGACGAACTGAGTCAAATACTGAACATGACTTTGAGTTGTTTCCTCATTGCCTCACGTCTTGAGTGCCAACAGAAAACTCGTACCTGGAATCTATGGTGCGCAAAGAAAAGAGTAGAAGCGGGAGCGAGGCGACAGGCAATCCACATTGCCAGTTAGGCACTTCAAGTTGTGTTTGCTTACAACAGCCCGAACCAATATTGATTCAGACACTCAAACTGCTTTCTCACAATACCTTTACTTAGACTCGTCTTCTACGCATCCTTTCAGCATGATCTTCACTACCCCTGCTCTCATCCACGTCCCGCGTAAGGCACTCCAGTCGCCCTAATCGAACGTGTAAAAAAGGGACAGATTAGCAAAACAATCGAGTCCAGAAAAATACAAAAAAGCGCACATGATGTTGATATCCAACACTGTCACAGAGTTTGGGAGACTGGCAATGTGCACGATCGTCTGAGCAACGTGCACCGGATCAAAGGTCGGCTCGACAACACGGCGTCCGTCGGGCTGGAGCGCGCCGAGGGTGTGGCCGGCTGCCATACTCGTATGTGCGTTTCCTGTATCCTGTATAAGCCAAAGCACGCGAAAGAGGATGGGGATGGGGATGGGGCGAGATTTACCAATATCGATTTGAGTCACGGAAATGTCAAAGTGGCGTCCTTCGATGGCGCTAGACTTGGTCAACCCCGACACGGCGTGCTTAGAGCACGCGTACGCCGCTGAGTGCGGCCGTGGGACGTGCGCAGCGAGCGAGCCATTGTTGATGATTCTACCTGTTGGCGGAAACGCAAGTCAGTAGTCGGTAGTTAGTAGGAACCTGGAGCATCGTGTGACACCTACCCCCTGTGGGCGTCTGCGACTTGAAGATCTTGAATGCCTCGCGGGTGCAGAGGAACGATGCAACGAGGTTCACATTCACGACAGACGTGAAGAGCTCGAGCGGCATCTCCTCAATCGGGTGCGCTTTGTCTGATCTACCCGCATTCTTGATACCCCAGTTAGCCAACATATGAAGGAAATAGGGAAAACAGCGACGTACGTTGAACAACAAGTCAAGCCTCCCAAACCGATTGATCGTTTGCTCGAAGAGACGCTTGACGAACCCTTCGTCGGCGATGTCACCGTCGACAAGGAGACACTTCTCGGGATCCGCACAGGCGGCTTTCGTCTCTTGTAGCTCAGGCAGACGTCGTGCCGTCAGCACCAGACACCATCCCGCAGCTGAGAGCGCAATCGAAGTTTGTCTCCCAATGCCTGTTTAGAATGTATGTGAGCGATCCGTATTCCCAGCAGTCAGCACAACCCGATACTGCAGGGAACGTACCGGCTGAAGCGCCGGTGATGATTGCCACCCTTTCAGTCGTCATGGTGGGGATTTCGAGATTGATTCCAATAGTGACGGGGTTAGAGTCCACAGTAAGTTTGAACGAGCCACCACGGCCAGCGAGGGATCCCGCGATGTCACGGCGGCGGAGGCCCGTTCCAGACGCCTTACGAGCGATAGAGGGTACACATGACCATGGCCATAATAGAAATCAGATGACCACCAGGTGAGCGCAGCCAACCATGCGCGACACTGTTGGTTTTCCCCACTCAGTTCGGCACCATCCAAATGGGGAACTGCATTCTATCGGCATGGATGACATGAGTCGTGACCCACTAGATAATCGGACCCACGTGTCGACCATCCGTATGTGACGGAAGACGACTGTTCATTGTCGCAAGCCTCTGTATACTGGATCTGTGGAAACACGCTATGCCAGCGAAACAAGCACTCACGAAGCTTTGATTCTCAGGATGGCCGATCAAAAAATAGAGTGCGATGATGGTGCATTCGCAAAATTGATGCAAATGGATACGGTATCCCATGCGTTCATTACCCTGGTATGTATAATCTAAACCTGTTCAATGGCACTGATCGCTCACGCCATGACCCCAGTGGGCCATTGATAGGACTTCCCGTTCTCTCGAGAAGTTAAACTGCAGTGTTCCCATGCGTCATCGCTTAATACCCGAGAGCATGTGGGCTGCTCCGAGTTGGATCCATGTCCTCGGGGCCGTCCACCGGTATCATAGCGAAGTACCCGCTTGAGAGCGGGACGGGTGGTCCGAAGGTACACTGGGAACGCCATCCGGCCAACTACTCGGCCGCTCATGTGGGGTGCTGTTCCCACGAGGCTGCGTACTTGTGCTCGTATTTCCTGACAAAAATTGCTTCCCGCCATGATTTGTCAGTGATGCCTATCACTGACGAGCAGAATAATAGTAGCCCCTCACGGTGAGTGCGAAACCCTCGGCCGAGTCAACATGCCCGCACAATCTCCCTCGTCCTCCCGACAAATCCACGAGTGGGATATCTGTAGTGTTTCTCTTGTGTTGTGTGGGTACGATGGGTGTGGTGAACAAGAGGATGACGGTGTCAGTGAGGGAGGAAAACATTGTCAGCTTGCAGGCGTTGTTGGTGCTTTTGTTACATTCGCACGTGACTAAAATTACAATGACGTCACCTAGCGCAACTCGTCTCTATCATTCACTTCTCTTCCTCCTCTTCCTCACCGCCAAGTTCCTATGTTGAAACGGCAGTACCGCAAAGGGCATAGGATGCCCATCAAGATGCGAATTAGCGGGCCGCGATCAGCAAAGCGCGCTTCCAGTTTCCTTCAAGTCGTCTCCCACCAACCAGCGTTCGTCTCGCACGGCGTAGTCGACAACCGATGCGTGTGCAATCAACCTCGTGTGCCTGCGACAATGATGCCAAAGACTATGCCGACCAGCGACCCGAGGAAGAAAGCAATGGCCGTGATGGAATTCCTTGCCACAGGAAAATGGCCGCGGACAAGTGCGGACTGTGTTGCAAAGTATCGGATGACGCCTATAGAGTTGAGAAGAGGAGAAGGAAGGCTTGGTGAGAGGTGACGACGTATACACTGCGTATTGCGTACCGAAAACGAGAATAAGGAGCCCGAACATTACGATCGTCGCACCGAGGGGCTTCGCGAACTTGGTTAAATCAATCGCGCCGCCTTTCGGACTCAACGTAAATAGTTGCACCAGCGCTGCATCATATGAAAGGACCCAGGTCAATGAATGAAAAGAAGAACACGGCAAAACACGTACCAACACCCGCACTGGCAGTTGCGAGACTGGTACGCACATAGGCGAGGTAGGTTCGCTCAGACGCGAGATGATCACGGGCGACGTTGCCCTTGTTCTCAAGTACGAGGCTGAACTTTATTAATGGTACCGTCAAGTCTCTCATGAGTAGGCCCATTTCGTGGTTGGGTTGCTCCTTTGGTACCGTCGGCGGGACTGGTCTGGGTGGTGTCGTCAAGATGGGAGACACCGAGGGGAACTCATGCTGAGAGTTGACCTCGCTGAGTGGCTCGAGAGGAGGCATCTCCTCAGGGCTTGCGCAACGCTCGTTACCGGGCATGTCGAAAGTCATGGTGGCCGCTGGCGACAGAGGAAAAAAATAGGTGGTTGGAGTGGTCGTATCTTCTTCCTCTCGGTTATTTATTTATTTGAGTCGGCCACGATCCGTGGTTTCCATATGAGCAATGCTCGGCGTCAGGATCGGCAATTAGTCGAACCTTGGAATGCTTAGCTGCTAGCCGTGTTTGGGAACCAGGTGCTTGCGTGGCCACGATTCCCGTGTATGAATTCCGAATTGCCACCCAAATGTATCGTCCCATTGACAGTGACCCGATGTGCGGCACACGTTTATCCTTGGTCGCTGTCCACGCAATTCGGAATGGCCACCATTGGTACACACGCGCTCAACTCGGCCTATCGCGTGTCGGAGAATGTGTAGAAAGTTGAGAAACACGACATCCAATTCCGAATTCCTCGCAACCGCGAATGGAAACTCGCCTAAGGTTTCGGCCGACTCGTTGGCCAGCTGTATTTGTATTATGTAACCCATGTAGATATCATGATCCGAAGTAGGTGTTGGATAGCTGTTCTCTGTGTGCGCCAAGATAACCTTTACGATATCGTGCTCGACTCTTCTGTGGCTCATTGTCCCTTGATTTGGTTTACAACAGAGGCAGAATCGCCAGTGGTCGGAACATGTGATACGCGGCACACAAGACTAGCCTTGTTTGTCTTATCGATGACCTGTACATGAAATGAGGACGCAGCCAAAACCTTGGTGTCTATTCTGGTGCTTCTCGGGCCTTCCGAGGATGATACTAACCTGACATGTTAAGGCAGGCTGAAACTTCCGCAGTGAGCCAGCCGCACCATGGCCAACGAACATCTAAGCGATCCAAAAAGCCGTCTTACCTTTTCTTTCCTCGGGTAACAGTCGAAGTCCTTCTGTTCTGCCACGCGACTGCAGGCAACAGCGGTGCTCGGACCTGTTCGGGCTCGTCGACTGGCTGTCAGCCGAGGCAATTCCCATTCTGTGGTATCCAGGGGTAGTGCTACCCGTCCGTCGTGAGTGGTATGTTTCGGATGGGAACAGTAGGATCAACCGTCATTTGTCGAGTCGTCGCCAGTGTAAGAGGCAAGTTTGATGGTTCAAGAAGTTGGAAGGTCACTGTTCAAGTTGGCCCGTCGGCGTTATGGAGCTGCCACCTAAGAGGATATTGCCGGTAGTAATACGTACGTCAAGTTTCAACGACCCTTGAAGGAATCGTCACTGAAGCCGTTTCGTTGAGTTTGTAAGCAACTGAATAGTCATATCGTACTTACTAGTCTTGGACGGTATCACGTTTTTCCGAAAGTCGGACGCTTCTAGGAAGTGTTCAAGTTCGGGATGGGCAACGAACTAAAGGCGCTGTTCTAAGAAGTTAGTAAGAACCCGCGCCATGATGTCAAGTTAGCTATATCGCGTTAACTGCGACCTCAGGAGCGAATCGGGCGATAAAATAGGCATTACGGACGGCTGCAAAACTTTGCAATTTTTAAGTGGAGCAGAACAAACAAGAAAATGAAGTTTGAAATGGAGATTCTATCGTCGGAGGTTTAGTTAGTCTAAAGCATGTACAGCCACTATCATCAACGCTCAGCAAGGGGGACGCTTGTCTATTAATTATTACTTACACCTCGTTCTCGTCACCAGCAGGCGTGCCCTTCTATCACCTGGCAATTTTCGATAACCACACCTATCATGGTCCGACGGCGATCAGGATTGAGCACCCTATCAGTCTATTGACATCTTGCGCTCAGTCACTTCCGTAATTTTTTTTTTTGATTTATGTGGGTAAACTGACGATGATTCGCTCTTTCACTAGCACAGCTTCGGAGATATGCTGATAAAGATAAGGCATAGAGAACACGACCGTGGTGAATGGCAACCTCACATTCAGCACTCACGCATATGGGTCGAGTGCGCGCATTAACGTTGCAATCGAAATCTCGGAGATGCCGAACTTCATCTTCATTTGGGCTGGCGTTATTTGGTTCTGTAAAGTCAAAGGCTCAAAAATCCGAACTAGACTTTTTTGCGGCTAGCTGCATGAGTTGCCGTGGAGCCAACGTAAACTTGAAGGTACACCCGCATGGTCTCTCGCGGGTCGCCACACCCTTTGACACCCTTGCTCTCAGTCTAATAGGCAACTCCTTGAACACCAGATAGCCCGAAAAATTCGGATCGGATATCTCGTACCTGGATATCATGTAGGGCTCGATATCTCGCTCTACGCTGACCAACTGACAGCGAAACGCAACACCGCGACGACGGGCGCCAGGTGCTTCACCAAATCAATAAGCTCAGGATTACGCGTACTTCGGAAGATGAACGAATCTTGCTGTTGTTTTATCATATCGATGGCATTGCCTTGGAAAGTTGAGTGACTTTGAGCAATCAGTCTCGAAATGCCACGAAGTGCTCATTGGAGATGGCTGCCCCAACAGACAGAACTACTGGTATCTGTCCAGTCGCAGTCTTGCCACCCCCAAAGCTCATTTCGAGCGCCTGCATGAGCTGGATGATTTCAAATGAGCGATTTCGGGGCACAAAGAAGCTACAGTCCCGACAAACTCAATAATCTGAGTAATCACCTTGCCGACTGCTCCGTCGGTTGCTTGGCCGCTGGCAACCCGACGAGTCACCTCGAGCAAGCAATTTTGTCAGCTGAATATTCGCATTATGATGCCGCTTATCCTACCCGATTCGGTGGATCATGACGATGGCTTTCACACGCGCGTGCGATACGGTATCACCCACTCCCAAGTTCGGTTGCTATTCGCCTCCTCCCCGTTACGCACGCATAGGATTGTCCCTCATGAATTCGGATTGAGTCCCGGAAGGGCATCGGCAGCTGTTGGCTTGGGACACCTGACTTTGTGGTGCAGTGGCTTATCGCGCGGCTTCTACGATGGGTTGTTGTCTGCCCATCTAGATCTTGCTCACCGAGTCCGGGGCCTAATTGGAGCACCTGCATGTTTCTTTTTTGTACTAACCGTAAAGTTGATACCTCGTCCATTGTATGCCTACTACTATATTCAAAGTCATGAGTGCTCTCCGCGGACACGCGCTGGGGATGCATCCTCACCAGATCATTCATTCATATGCAGCATGTTCCGTGATTGCGGTGGAGTGTTCTGTCAGTGTCGCTTTCAACACGGACATACCACTCAATATTGGCCTCGCCGTTCATGGTAAATCTCGCATGAAATCGAAGGAAAAACGAATGTCGTATATGGCCCAAATGAAAAGTCTCTTCAAACGAACAAATGTTCCCCGAAGCTCTATTCTAGACATCAAGGATCCCCACACGTCTTTTGCCACTTCGTCCAACCTCGCGCCTCTCGTTCTTCCCGGGGTGATGTTGAACGTCATCATTGACCGAAGATGGATTGTACAGACCATCGTAGCGCTTCTGATGGCTCTTCCCAGGGCGATACCTCGCATTATCATACCGTCGTCGCCCGATGCCTGCAACAGTGTCTGTGACTGTTGATGCCACACCACCAGTGGTCGTTCCAGCGGTCGTTTCAGTGGCTCTCGTCGAGGTTGCAGAAGTGGTAGAGTCCGTAGCCGAGATTGGTACCACGGCCTCCGATGCGGAACCCCTTGCAACAGATGTCGTGGTTGTGGTCGACGCAGAGGTGATAGAGCCCGTGGCCGTGATTGGCGCCAAGGCCCTCGACACGGAATCTCCGGCACCAGATGTCGTCGTTTCCGTTGCTGTCGCAGATGTGGTAGAGCCTGTGGCCGTGGCTGATGGCAATGCCTCCGACTCGGAACCCCTTGCACTAGATGTCGTCGTCGCCGTCGTTGTCGCAGACGTAGTAGAACTTGTGGCGGTGGTTGGTGCCGCGGCCTCCGATACAGAACCACCCGTAACAGATGTCGTGGCTCTCGTCGAGGTTGCAGACGTGGTAGGGCCTGTGGCCGTGATTGGTGCCAAGGCCCCCGACACGACGCCACCTGCAATAGATATTGTTGTCTCCGTTGAGGTTTCAGCCGTGGTAGAACTGCCCGTGGCCGTGATTGATGCCAAGGCCCCCGACACGGAACCTGCTGCACCAGATGTGGTCGTCGTTGTCGCAGACGTGAAAGAGCTTGCGCCCGTGAACGGTGCCAAGGCCCTAGATGCAGAATCCCCTGCACCAGATGTCGTCGTTGCCGTCGAGGTTGCAGACGTAGTGGACGAGGGGGGCGGACCCGCGACAACAGCATCGCTGGACGACGGGCCAGCGGTCTGAGGAGTGTACAGGCCGTTATTGTAAGTGGTCGTGGGGAACCCCGGGTGATACTGCCCGTCGTCGTACGTCGTCGTCGGAGATCCTGGGTGGTATTGTCCGTCGTCAGCACGGGGCACGTGGGGCCTGGCACGATGAAGGCGGCGGGCGTGTCTAAAGGTCGCGTCGCGCTACAGGGCTGCGTGAATAAGGAGATGTCACTATAATAATTGGGCCAACCTCTGCCATCACGCCATTCGTGGCGGGATGTGCCGCAACGGCAAGGCAAAGGGCGAGGAGAAGGGCGAAGCGAAAGTGGAGTTGAACCATGGTGATAGTAATGTGGGAAATGAATGTGAGGACGCTGGTAATAGTGATGATGGAGAGGAAAGGTGGGATGAGGGAATAACGCAATCGGGGGGAGGCTGGATTTTATACTCGCAAGGAAGGCGCGGCAAACCGATGGGGGATGACAGAGAACTGATGTCATAGGATGCCAATGGATTCAGGAATGCACCGGTCAGGGAGGGCCACAAAGGAACCAAGGGATGCCAGTATATTCCGCGCCATATATATCCTTGGAATGCTATTCCAACTAGACCACAGTCACCTCGGCTGCGTGCGTTTCCCCCTGGCGTGCAATCTGGGATCGTGCAACCGCAAAAAACGCAGTTGGTGCGATCAGCTCCCGAGATTGTCGTGTATCAGTACAACGGCATTCTGACAACACGAATTCCTTTGTTCAGTCACCAACTACACCTGTGAGGCTCTTGCGCGGCATTGTGTGGCGTCAACAGGTAGCACTCTTCTTATCATACTGTACGGACCACTTCAGAGAACAGCGACCTAGAGGCTGCTGAATGAGTAACGTTGCATTTTCTGGTGGTTAAATATGATCTTTTACCGAGTTGTGAACATTCACACCCGAATTGGTTGTTCAACGAGCCACATAGGCTCTCGCCACGGAGGTTCGTCTGGTGAGATGATAACTTCCCCCCCAAGCGAAAGGAAACCACGATATACGCGTGACCTATCAATTCCCTGATATACCTATCGTTTTGAAGTTCGTACTGCTCCCTGGTGTGTATCAGACGGCTCGATTAGATATAACCTCTTGTGTCACCACGCATATAGCCTGCTTACCCCCAATATAGTAGTACTAGTCACTTATTTCAACCATACCTATGTCGCATTTCTGTCCGAACAGGACACTGACATCTTTGATCGATTCAGGTCAGCGCTACATCGCTCAAGCTAGAATCAGAAATCACCAACATTGGCTCCGGAGGCCGTTCAAGATCTCAGACTCCAAGTCGCAGACGCCCACAGGGGGTAAGTGTTGACGAACCGAGAGGAACACAAGTATGAGCACAAAAAGTGATCCTTGACATCTAAATATCCATGTCACCTCTTCCAGTGCCTTGATAAACGTTTTCGCCGGCTGAAGTCAAATTGTATCCGGGTCATTGACAGGGGATGAATGACTGGACACTGCGGCTGTATCACGTAGTCATTCTATACTATCAATAAAACACAGACCAGCTTGTTGGAACGTTTTCAACTTCCTCGGGATGGAGCAAGTAAATAAGTACTGCCAAATGCAAGACTTGGAGGAGTACGAGTGTCACGGTCCACGCCATGTGGCGCCAGTAACTTAGTTTGGACCAATTCGCAACTGTTGAGGCTGCATCATAATCTTGGATCTAGTCTATGATGACCGTCTATCTCTATGTCAATGTACACGGTTATCGTATAGGCCACAAGTTCACTGGCACTCCCACTTACGATCCACGTTTCCGATTCTCTGCATCGATATCGGCTTCGCGCCATTGCTTACCCTTGTAAAGCACAAGTAATATCATCAGTTCCGCCAACAACATCAAGCCGGCCCACAAGGTATATAGACCTCCGTCGCCAATGGCATCCTGGACGACACGGTGAGTACGAAACGACGTGTCAGTCAGACACAGAGAGCCCACCTGTAACGGAACCGCAATTTCTGCAGCCACAAACGCAGATAAACCACGGAACGAACTGTTGGAGGCGACTGCGCTTGATGACCGACCGACGTTGGCATCAACGATGTACGCCAAAGTACTCGCATATATCCATCTACACAGCCACAAAAAGGTCAGCCGAGTACAGTAGACAACGTCGACACGACGTACATCGAAAAGAACCCAGACAAGAAGAGCATCACACATATGGCTGAGATATGCACGTGCTGCTGGCAGACCCAAGCATACCCGATGACAGCAGGTGGGAACCACCACATGGCAAGCTTGGTACTCTCCAATCTCATCTATGATACAACCATTAGTATAATTTTCGCTGACGAGTGCATCTCGCTCACTTCCGGGTAGCTGACGCCACCATTTGCAGCCTTGAGTCGAGCAAGTGTCCTGTCAGACCACCGTCCGCCCAATACGCTGCCCAGCATGCTTCCTAAAGACAAGATAAATACCAGTTTTCAGTTGCCCAAGTTAGGAGTGTACCGACCGATCCCATAGGCTAGTAGTACTAAACCAGTCGTCATGGCATCATAATCATAATGGAGTGATAGTGTTCGCGCACAAGTGTATGCGATACTGAAGCTAAATGCAAACAGAAGACCTGCAACAACAACCAAGTCAGAATTGTCAAGCTTGACATTGAAGTACCCACCAGATGGTATCAGAATGGCTACGTTATTCTTGCGGCTTAGGATTCGTAGGTAAGGAGGGATTGGATTTACGTCCGCAATCGATAAGTTGACCTCCTTGATCGCGAGGGCCGGGACGACCGCAGGTTGTGCTTCCACATCACTGTTCGGTGTTTGCGTTCCAGAAGTACCATCTACCGATGTCTTCTTCTCCTTGATGGGTTGTTCTTCTTGCTCGAGCTTGCGTTCCTGTGTACGTCTCTTCAGGACGTTTTGGTACGTCAAACTCCGTTCCTTCCTGAACGTGTCTTTGAACAGAAACAAGAACGCTGAAAATATCACGCCTCCCCAAATCACCAGAAACCAAAAGACCGCACGCCAACTCAAGCCCTGCGTGAGCCCTCCACCCAGGATAGGTCCAATCGAAGGACCTAGTAGTGGCGCAGAATAGTAAACACCCATCATGGTCCCCCTCTCATGGGGTTCATATATGTCTGCGAGTGTTGCAGCGCCGATGGCAATGACAGCGCTCGAGCTGGGCGAATGAATTAGGAGATTGAAAAGAGCAGAGCATGAGACGGGAGAGCCTACCCAGCTGCCTGAACCACTCGCATGCCAATGACAAGACCTATGGTCTTTGAAATCGCCACGATAGCCGAGCCCACAGTGAATAGCGTAATCGAAAGTAAATAGACAAGCTGCCAATGACAGGTCAGTGTACGCGTTCCAGAGGCAATAGGAAAACACCACATACCTTCCTCCCTTTTATCTCGCTGAGAGCACTCCATATGAGGGGAAAGTTTCCTTGGACAAGGATGAACAAAGATAAGCTCAAGCTAATCTCCGAGGCGGTTGCATGCAATTCTTGTTCGATCTGGGAGTTTGCCGCTAGTGTTTATTCATTAGTCTCCCCGGTGCGCCTACGAGGGGAACAACCACCCACGATTTTGAATGTTGGCGCATAAACCTGCGATCATGGAAGCCCCTGATATAATGAACAAGATCGCATTCTTTGATCGGTGTCAGTTACGCTCGCTAGGATAGCCTGAATAAAAAACTGACCTTTCTAGCATTCGACCAAAGCCGCGGATCGTCCTCCACGAGAGCATGTTCGATATCAGGCTGGATTACACTCCCAGGAGGAGTCGAAGAAGCAGACGTCGCGCTAGATGATGCATCCTTGCCTGTGGGAACAGCATCGGCCGGAGTCAACGCCATTGTGTTGACTCTGTTGAGAACTTGGGTCATGATTCGTGAACGTCGTGAAAGGAGGGATTGAAAATGCCTGGGTTCGGAGAGCTAGTGTCACTTAAAAGTCGTGCCATTGATGCATGACAAACCGCGGCCCGGCATCACAAATGAACCACATGCCCCCGAGTGCACAACCGCAAGCACTTGAGTCGAAGGTAGCTCGGCCGCCGATCTCCGATTCAAGATGATGGGTCGCATCGTAATAAGGAAAAGCAGACCTGCACATCCTCAACCTGACACCAAGCAGTAGATGCCATCAGTAACCGCATAGGTCAAGACAGATAGTACCTGGGCTTGCGAGAATACTGATCGCTTTTCAGAATCCCCAAGTTAAAATTGACTCACCATGGAAATTCCCCCTTCGGAGTTCCGGGCTTCTGAGCCGGGTACATAAAAAGATCAAGCTTGCAAATCCTGCCTCTGAGGTAAATTCAAACACGAAGCTTCCGCGCATGAAGTATCTGCCGATAATATTCCCCTACCGGGTTATACATATCCCTTTGTTCGCTGTCGGACGTGTGTCGGACATACCAATCCAGGCTATCGCACGCTCCTGGTGCTCTAATCCCCAAATAAGCGTAGATTCCGGGGGACATGATACTAACGTCAAAATGTTCACCTCATGCGCTTCGAAAGTGCGACAGATCGGATGCACGGTGAAGCAGTACTTTTACTGATTGCCCCTTGATTGCCCCATTGAATTGTGTAGTCATAGTGGCAAATCCATGGGGGGGAAACGTGAACATGGTCGGCCGATCCAAGTATGATTGAATACAAATCTATCCGGAGTATATACTAGTCTCGGTTAGCAAGTCTCCGCATTGCACCTGCCAGACCACGTACACAAATCATCAAAAGGCTGAGGCACGGATAGTCGCCAAAATGAATATTTTCAGCCTCGCGACGCAGGGCAAACCCCCCGTGAGCATAAAGTCGAGGATAGCTGAAGACAAAACACCTTGCGCTCGTACGAGAATGAAGTTTTTTCTGCCCAGGGAATGAGGCTATACCGAAGGTGTGAGGTTTCCTCGACAAGCCAATTGACTGGGTCGAAGTTTTTTCTAAAAAACCGGATGAGTTGTGTTGACGAGCGCGGCATTTGCCGTCGGAGGGAGAATCTTCAACAGTACTAGTGAAACATTCTTACTTGCAACCATGCAACCACCAATCTATACAAAGACCTACTCCTTACGATCCTTTACACTGAACAGAGAAAATGGAGACTACAAATGAAGAAGGCATGAAATTCATCGTGACGAAACACAATCGATAACCCCTGGCGTCTTGCACCGTACAGTCGCCGAAGGTGCATGAGCGCAAGATGGTTGCAACATCACAACATGACGGCGCTCGTGGACGGCGCAAAAGGGTCGAAGCGTGCAGTCGCGAAGTCACGCTTCGCGTGCACCCGATACCCATTCTTTTTTGACTTTACTGATAGATCGCCCACGTCAGTGAACCCATCAGGATTATCGTACACCAAAAGACCTACAGCGACGCTTGGCCACTTTCCCCTTCTTCTCCACACCCTCAGGTGGTCCGAGTCTGCACATGTGCGCTTCGGCCTGGGCTCTGAGGTTGAATATTTGGCAAGCGTGCGTATCGCAGCAAGGGCAGGGGATGGCTAGCGCCTTGTATTCGCTGCTCCAGTACTCTGTGCTCACCCCTGATATGCCTTTCACGAAGACTGCGCGGGACCCCCCAGTGTGCGTCGGATACTTATCCAACGCATGCTCGAACGCGATGAGTGCGTCAGGCGACATCTTCTTGAATCCTGCAACTCGTAGGTAAGCGGGGAGAGTATTTGCGAGGGTAATGTCCTTGTTCGAGAGAATCAGATCATCGATGGCGTGCTCGATGTTGGTGTGCATGATGGCACTGGAAGTGAAGATAACTGAGAGTGGCGTGGTTGGGAATGCGATGGGGATTTAGATCACGAAGGCGAGGAAATATGGTCAGATTATATACTCCCGAAACATATCCTTTGAGACAAAGACTTGTCAAGCATTGACACCGCCGTATAGTGAGTAAATGAACTCCAAGTGGCTCTTTGACATTCGGGTTGCCCTGAACTCGCGCGTCCATGATATTGTGAAAGAAGTCCAGCTTGGGGATGGAAAGTTTGAGAACGCCATGGTTGGGAAGTAAAGTAGCCACTATCCTTGGTAACGACGCTGCACCAGGAAAACTGGTATAAGCTCTTGTACTTGCACGCCGCAAGTCCGGATTAAGCGAGGTCATCTCGACCGTTTTGCCTATGTATGCTTGCCGGTGTTTGGACCTTTCTCTGACACCCCTTTTCACGAACTCATACCATGATGCAGACGAGATCCGCTGCAAAGAGAATAATGTCGGGGCAAGTTCAAAACAACAAAAATATCACGAAAGGCACTCTCGTCGAATATATACCCCCATCACCGGCCAAGAAACGGCGACGAGAAGATGCAGTGACTCCCAAGAAGCGGCGTCGAGGAAAGCCGGGCAAAATATGTCAGCTGAACCTCGACGTGTTGTTCCTTGTACGCAAATACCTTTCTGTTGGATAACCGTTTGCTGATAGACGCGATTGTGGTAGATCGCCGCATACATTCACCCTATAGGCCTCCTGAGCCTTGCACGCACATGCAAATCTCTCCGACAGTTACTAATGGATAGGTCTTCTGCGTTCGTATGGAGAACTGCTCGCCGCCAAGTCAATGGCCTTCCTGACTGCCCACCAGACCTGACCGAACCAGAGTTTGCAAATCTTGTATTCTATGCTCATTGCCATGTACGTGTAGATCGATGGTTCTGACCGCTCTGACTCGGAAATGTCGTACAGGACTGTGGAAACCGCGCCAAAGCTATTCTCTGGAGAATGCGTCGCAGGTATTGTTCGGACTGCAGAATTGGACGGTAGGTTCCATTATTTTTTTAACACATGCTTGGAGTCCACAAACGGGTTAGGTTTTGCTCTCTGTCTTCGTGCCATAAGGTCATTCGCAGTAACAAAGTCCTGGCCACGGCACACGTCACAGTAGAAGGTGGTATGTCGCCTGGTTATTCGAGACATCGCGCTGCTTGATCACGTTGCAGAAACAACAATCTGGGTCGACAAAGAGCAGATGGAGTCATTTATGTACGAGTATAGGCATTCCTCCGACGATATGCAATTTATAAAGGATAAGAAAGAACAATATCACGCTATACGCAAGGTCTGTTTTAGAATCACCATTTCGCCCGTCCTTCCGCCGATTGGTCCATAACAGCATGCCCATCAATGCGAAAAGTGGCAAACTGAGAAAGCATCAGAAACCAGAGCCGATCTGGCAGTTCGTCGGGAAGAGCGAGCCAACAGGTTAGCCTTCTCTCGGCAGTGATGATTTTTTAATGGACTTGGTATAGCATCATCAAGCGTCTCAAGCAGTTAGGATATGAGCGCGAGATTGCATATTTTGGTCCTGATAAAATTCAGCTGGACTGCAAAGTTCTCTTCGCCAAGCCCAAGCCGCTCACAGACAAAGGTTAGCTTTCGCTGACTAGTATATCGTGATCTCGAAGTTGACCGTAGATACGATAGAATGGAATCAAATTTGGCCCGAGTGGGTCGGGACCATGAACAATCTCCGGTCCCAACGACTAGAGGAGGACGTTTACCCATTCCAACGACGTGCGGTGGTGTCCGCATACGACAGCTACATTACGCACCCACCACCGAATACACCAGCCTTCGACCTTCTTCCGCATCCAGCTGATGTCACCTGTTTCCCACCCTTCAGAGACATCATCAGGGTTCCCGATGGAGCTTACGTTGATGATAAGCCATTCGAATCTACGTTTGCGCAGCTGCCTGAACTAGTTGACAAGTGGAAGAAGGAGCTGGACGCCGAGGTTGCTGAGCTGGTCAAGATCCCTCCTCACTTGTCTTCGAAAGGCACTTGCGATGATCGTGTTGTGGCATCAAGCAGTACAATAGGTTCGGAATCGTCCCAAACAGCCACGGACAAATTACACCTTGCATGTGCACTGTTCCGTTGCAATGTTTGCGGTCCCTTCACTCATTTCGAGGTGTTCTCTATCTCCATGTTCTGTTGTGATGAAACCGACTTGGAGCGCACTGGGTCCATCTGGGATCGATACCGCATTGCATACATTGCGGAGGCTCCACACATAATTCATGCATGCGGACTGGATCCAAACGTGGCCACGGTAGACGATATGGATCTCCGAAATGCTCGATTGAAATGTCTGACATGCTCGGATTCACGGGTCAGACGTTGGAAGGATGCGGTGCGTCCTCCCTTCTCGCTGCGCGATACCCGTGAGATCAACCGTTCATATTAAATCCTGAACGATAGGTATGGCATGCTTATTCCTCTCATCCGGGCTCAGCTGAGGGTTTTGAGTCACCACGCTGGCAAGTCGTCAGTGACGAACACGTGGGTGCTATCCAAGCCGCCGAGCTCTCGCTCCTGGAGGGGTCTATTCCGGGTAGCATGAAGGTACGGTGTCTGTTATGCCTGCCTCGTGTAGGCGACGCCATGTATGGTCACGGTATCACAATTCACCTCAAGTACCAGTGAGTTCCCGCATCGTTGCTTTCGTATGTTTACTCAACACATGCTGGCACTTGAATACAAACCCAGTCACAACATTCAAGAAATGGAAGTGCAACGAGGTGTGCACTACACGCCAGTGGGTACGACACATGGAATATGTTCGGTGAAGATGGCTCAACAAGGGGGAGAGGTGACGTTTCGAGAGCCTCGCTTTGACTATGACATGAATTGGTGACTTTGGTCTCATGCAAAGGGCTCTGGAGGGGGTCTCCATATTTTGGCCGTACACGCTTCTTTCATTCATACATGACAACAGGCTGCTTGTCCAAAGGACTGCGCGATGGCCTGTCTGCCATGCTACACTGCTCAAGTCATCACCGCAGAAAAAACCTCTTGGGGGAAGAACTCTATTCTCTACTTTTCTCCCTGCAACCCCAATATACATGTGTTTGATTCTCTGTAGTGCTTCCACACGCTTCAGGGGTTTCTGAATGACTTTGAGAAATAGTGCCTCGGCATGTACGGACCTCTAGTTCAAGTTTGAGTTTAGGAACTCCCAAAAGTCGGTGGAAATTCAAACGGCGCTCATGTACTATCGAGCTTCAAACACTTATTCACGATATTCTGTGCTTGCTGCATGTTGTAGCATCCCTCAGTGCAAGAGCGGGCACGGTCATGGTCATTGGCACTGCCAACTTGACGACAGGCTGAACCTGCCGTATGGAATCAAGGCTATGTTAATGGAGACGTTGCGCCGGCGAATGTAAGCCGTCGTCGCAATCGAATATTTCATCACACGGAGACGGCCTCATACCCAGAGAGATGTGACCCTACCGGGCCACGACCGGTGTTCACTCGACATGGATAAGCAGGGGTGTCGCATTATGTGGTTCCTATGTAGGATGCATATAAAAATATCTCCGAGGATGCAAATGTCCATTACAATCTGCGGATACTAGGCAGGGTGCTTGCCCCTGGCAGCACACCCATAGCTACTCATCATTGGCATCCATTGCATACACATGGTGATGGCACCTTGAATCCTCGGCGCTGGGTGTAGCGACTCTCCCAGTGTGGGATGGGTCTAATTCCGAGGGAGGTGATGTGTCTAATGTAGGCGCCTTGGTGTCGGGGGCATCGCCTGTACACTGTACTCCAGAAGTGACGGGGCAGACAGCGGAGCTAGACTTGCTTGGAAGGTCAAAGACAGTAGTGAATTGTGCGGCATCACTGCCAGAGTCTTGCGCTGCAGAGCACTCGGGGTCGAAACCCGGCTTGCGACACAAACGATAGAGAAAGGTCACGAGAACGAGGGCGTTGCATACGAGTAAAGCGAGCGCAGCCTAGAATGTGTGTATCAGAGAGGGTCGTGACAGGAATACTTCCTTGGGTAAAGCACGAGGTATTTTACCTTTATATGGCCAATGATGAGCGTTGTGTCGGTGCTATCTTGGAAAAGAAGGACAGAATGGAGGATGGTGACTCCACTGATGAGTATGGACGCGGAAAACGCAGAGATGATAAGGATACGACGGTCCCGACGAAGCCTGGCGCCGCGGAGAAACCGTATCGGCACAGCGACGAGTATGATATCTGAGATAATGTCCGCTTTCGAGTGTCAATGGCCGTATCAGTTTTAAACTTGATCAAAGTCCGTAGACACAAGGTAGATAATTACTCACTAACGAGTTGCGCGGTGGCGACAGAGGTTGAGATCTCACAAAAGTCCTCCACGCAGAAGTAAATTTTCTGAGCTAAGAGTCCTGCTTCCATAGCTAAGAACATGGCACCGATACAATATGCAACGAGTCGTAACGTTGGCGTCGGATTTGCTATTCGAACGACTGAGGACAGAATACTCATTCGGGAGAACCTATGGTCAAAGGTATCGGAAGTTGGCTCCTGACTTCCTTCTTGCAGTTCTTACCAGACGATGGCAGTGATAGTTAGCGACAAGAGCCAATTCGAATTGATATTTATCTGGGATTTTGAATGTGCTGAAGGAAACAGTTTTTTCAGTGATACAAATATCGTATTCTAGGGGGGACTGACGAGTTTGCGGCGCTGCTTTGATCCAAACGCTAGCCAAACACGCAACGCCACACATGAGGGCCAAGGTGGCCCACCCGTCCTCCCACGAGATCCTAGCCAAATACCAACGGTACAGCAATCGGAATGTCGTGGTGAAGATGGCTACACCATGCGCAAGCGTCGCGGGGACTTTCACTTCACATCAACCTGGTCTGAAAGAAGGACGAAAGCGAGTAACGCACTTTGCACTTGAAGAGTCCAGGGCTGTGGGCTGTCGGGATCGCGGCCAGTCAAGAGGAGAGAGCCTAAATGGTGACGCGAGCTCAAGAACATGAAGCGACAGGGATTGGCAGCGTCTGGTATGAGGGATTTTTAGAGATTCGTTGGCTTAGCTATTAGGGCACATTTTCTACGAGATGTACTGAGGAATACACAAATTTACGGCATGAGGATGGGCAGTGATTCATTGCAATTTACTCACGCTGTAAAGCTCACATGCTGACAAAGACGTCCATGGAAGGCTGAGCGAGGAAGTCTGATCCTGAGGCTGGGAGAAACTGCCATTCGAGTGGTACGGAACTTAAAGTCAAGGTTCACCCGCAAATGCCCCTCGTGGTCAGGGCCATCAGAGAGGTGGAGTGTCAGTCGCATCGTAGACTTGCTGCTAGTGGCAGGGTCCTTATCTAGGAGACTGGGATTAGCAAGTCCACTTCGTATGGCAGGAGGTATCGGCGTGTCGCAAATTGGTGCTGCAACATGAGTTGCCAATTGCCTCCGAGGCTCGTTCCTTACATAGGGCTCATTGTGCTTGGCATGTAATAATGTGCCTACATGACATGGTTGGTTTTTGAGTTTGCAACACAAAACGAAAAGTACCCGTCCCAAAAGCACCCTGGTCATCCCCACGCAACGCAATCCTCATTGCCGTGAGGCACACTTCCCGTGCGAGCCTTCCTTCGTCCAACTGGCAGATGGAAACATCGGGAACGAAGGTTACCATCTGAATCAACTCCGGTCTTCAGCTTTCTAGTTAACAGTAAAAGGATCAAAGTCCAAGTCGAAGAAGATGCTCCTGCGATGTTGGAGGTGCAGTATGATCAATCCGCAGCCGTCGTCGAGGAAACGGAAGACCAAAGCAGATCAGGTACGGTTTCCAAGTGAACCTCGCGCTCTCCATCGCAGAAGGAGAAAGATGATCGCGTGACAGACCGAAAAAGAGCGAGTACGACGAGCGCGAGAGCAGGGTCGCGACCGCGACTGTGGTGACGAAAGTATGGAAGGACTACGATGAGAGAGTCTGAGAGAATCATATGGACAGGCACCAGGACCGAGGCCGGGACCGAGAAACAGATTATACCCGATGTCGTACTTAGCGACCCCCAGAGAAATGGATAGAGGGGGAGGGAACAAGGGACGGTGCTAGGTTTGAAAAATTGACTCTCGATCAGGTTGTCGTGCTCATTTATCATTCATCAGGGATCTTTTGAGTTCAATGCGAGTATTATTTTGAATTTTGTACATATACGGCCGTATACAAGTCGACCCGACTTCTTATTTCGGAACGACCCGAATGAATGTTACGTAATACGCACCGTCCTTTGCGAAACCACAACTCAGCTTGTACCACAACCAACTCTTCCATTCTCAACATCAACGCTAGCAGTACAGCATGGATGATATAACCGTGGAGGACGACAAGAAACGATTCGACGCCGAGGCACCACACGAGGAGGATACACAACCCGATCCTGACGAGGAGCTTATGTTAGACAGAGGAAACGGGAGGGTTTGGTTAGTCAAGGTGAGCATCAGCTTAAACATGAGGCCCAAAACGACCTTCATTTTATTACCCTACAACTTTGAAGAGTTACTGTCTTACCACGCGTCTTGTGCTCATTTTCCAAGATACCTAAACACTTGATGGCACGATGGGCCGCTATTGATAAGGAAGACGTTCACCTTGCGACGATACGCATCTATCAAAACGCTGTCAACTCCTCAGGACGGTCACCACGCATATTCCTCTTTCTCCCTCCGGACCCCAACGACGCGACCCCTCGCGCAGCAGAGCTACCATCTTTTCCCCCGGACGCTGCATACATACCTGCTGGAGAGAATGGTGTCCATGTGGATAGATACGAGTTGGATATGGTGAACGAAGCTGTGGAAAATCAACTCGTCGTTGCCGAACGTCCCAAAGACCCTGTTCCTCCTCCCGCGGGGACAGCCGCAGCGCATACGTACAACCCGCGTGCACGGACAACAATTTTGACGGGTCGCATCAAACATGAATGCAACCTGCGTCCCCTTTTCAACGAGTCATATAGGCGACAGATGCGGGAACGAAGTCGTGCATATAACACCCCACGAAGACAAATCCGCATGATTGAAGAGGCGGGCCTCAGCGGTGGCCGTGGTGGCATCAATAGATTGAGCAGTGGTGTAGCCACTGGCTCGTTCGCTGATATGATTGTCAGCGTTCAGTTTCATTGCATAGCAAACCAACTTACAATTTTGATCAGAGAACCAAACCAAAACCTGTCAAAGGTACCTTTGAACGCATGGCCCGTTTGCCGCGGAATCAATTGCTGGATTTGTTGTTTCAACTTTTCCGCGAACAACCGCGTTGGAGTTTTAAGCCTCTGCGGGAACGGACCCAGCAGCCCGAGGTTTATCTGAAAGAAGTACTGAATGAAATCGCTATTCTTCATCGTAGCGGAGAGCACAACGGCATGTGGGAACTTTCCGAAATCTTTGCCAGGGAAGGGGTCAGTGTAGTAATGCATCGTTTCATTGTTCTCCTCCTGAAGTATCCTTTAGGTCAAAGCAGAAAACGTTCCTGGTCCAAGCTCTGGGGTGAATGGTGATGTGGCAATGGAAGATTTCGACGGGGAAGAAGAAGATGATGATGACGACGACGATGACGACGATATGGAGGAAGTTTCATAAGTTGGTGAACAGCATTGAACTCTGCATAGTACTACATATATCTATCTGTGATGAGTCCCATGCATTTAATTCCTAATGTATCTCCATCCAATGACATAAGGATTCGTTATCCACTAATGGTTCCAGTGTCGTATGTTTTGGCTGTCTATATTTGACCCGAGCGGAGCCGAACGCTAAACAGAAGCACCCCGCACGGCCCTTGCGGTCCCGTGACGGGAGCTCAAGTGATTATGAGTCACTTCATCGCACAGAAGTAATGTCTGGTATAAGTATACTCCCTCGAGGCCGAATTAGCACACCCCAAAGTTGCTCTCGACCATCATGCCAATTTCCAAGCCGCCCCTTCTCGGTGACGGGCATGGGAATTATAGGATACACTTGGTAGGAAATAGTGGTACGTCAGTTCCGTACGAGTTTCCGATGCTTTCAGTGGTCGAATGAGAGCTCTTAGGTACGGGCAAGGTGAGTCTTACAAAACCCTCCTGAAGCCCCCAAGCACACCTCCCCCAGTCCACTCTCGGCGCCTACCTTTCTGCCAAGTTGAATATTCCCCACATCCCCCTCGACGAAATTGCCTGGAAACCTGGATGGGAAAGAACGCCAGCCGATGAATTTACAAAAAAGGTTAGCGCTTTGATAGCGCAAAATACCCGGGGCTGGATCGTGGATGGAGATTACCGAGCATTGGGAACAGTCATCCCTGATAACGCAACAGACATCATTTGTGGGTGTGTCAGACAATGTGACATGCTCCCCCACTTACATTTTCATTTCTTTATTTATTTTCGAACGTCCATAGGGTTAGATCCACCACTGAGCTATTACCTTCCTCGTCTGCTCTGGCGCACGTTCATGCGCCTTCTTGGTCTGCGTTCGTCATGTGCAGCAGGTTGTAAGGATACCTGGGGAGAAGTTTTCTCGACAAAGGGCATCGTCTGGTTCTGCCTGAAGAACCACGGCATTGCAAGAACCAAGTATAAAGCGTGGCTGTCACGGATGAACTTTCAAGCAGGAGCGAAGATGGTGCGCTTGGATGAATCCCGTGGTGAGTTGGCTAGATGGAAGGATGACCTCGAAGAGCATCTTCAGCAGATGTAGTTCATCTAACGTATATATATCATGGACTGTTTTCAGCGTGTTCAAGTTTAGCAATATGATGAGACATTGTAGAGGATCGACATGCGGTGAACAAGCTGGAAACCAATAGGAAAGACTGGTAACGCGTCCTCGGAGAAAACAGGTAATAAAGCACTGAGAGAGCATCGTATTACATCAATACTATGAATGCGTTCTATGTATTGGTAGAACAATTGATCATGGCGTATGCCGTTTCGACTCCCTCGATCACAAACGTTGAATCGACGACATCGGATTGACGCGCTCGATGCTGGGTGGGATTGTTGGTACGATCGAATGAAGTCGAACGCGATAGAAATGGGAAATGGCGCTTGGGAACTTCCTCGAGTCATTGGCAAACGCGAGACTCGGCCCACATCTCGCACAGCCACCGTAAATACGACGCGACGCGTCGACACACCCCTTTTCACGATTTTCACGAACTCACGATGGTGCTGACGAGATCCGCTGCAAAGAGAATAGCATCGGGGCAAGTCACAGGAGAACCTCCCGTCGAACATGCCTTAGGAAACTGCGGTCCAGCCTCCGCCAAGAAACGTCGACGTCGACCAGAAGCTATGGCGACTTCCAAGAGGCAGCGTCGAGGGAAGCCACTGGCAGGTGAACCATGTCGATTGAACCTCGACGTGCTCTTTCTTGCACGCGAAAACTTTCTTCTTGTGTTCTCCGTTTGCTGATGGACGCATGGCGAGGGTGATAGATTGCCGCATACATCCACCCTATAGACCTCTTGAACTTTGCACGCACATGCAAATCTTTCCGGCAGCTGCTGACAGACAGATCTTCGGCGTTTGTGTGGAGGGTCGCACGCCGTCAAGTCAATGGCCTCCCTGACTGCCCAGCCGATCTGACCGAACACGAGTACGCAACTCTCGTGTTCTATGCTCGTTGCCACGTACGTACAGACACCGCTGATGTCTTAACTGCTCTCAGATGTAGCACAGGGCTGTGCGCACTACACCAAGACAATTCTCTGGGAAATGCGCCGCAGATATTGCCTGAACTGCAGAGTCGAAAGGTAGGATTGTAGGAGTGTTTCGTTATAGACTTCAAGTTCACAGATAAACTAGATTTTGTCCCTTGTCTTCTTGCCACGAGGTCGTTCGCAGGAACAACGTCCTGGCTAGGGAACATATCACGATAGAAGGTGGTACGTTGCATGGTCATTCGAAACTCCATGCGCTGAACCATGTTACAGAAACAACAATATGGGTTGACAGAAAACAGATGGAATTTTTTATGCGCCAATATAAGCGTTCCTCCAGCAAGAAGCAACTTCTAAAGGACAAGAGGGAGCAACATGGGATTGTATCTATGGTTTGCTTGGTTTCTAAAACACTCTTTCCCATCCGTCCCTCTGATTGGTTCATAACAGCACGCCCGCTTGTGTGAAAAATGGCGGAGGGATAAAACATGGGAACGGAAAGGCGATTCGAACGGAGAGCATGACAACAGGTCGGTTCTTTTTCTTGACAACGATTATTTTTAAATTGACCCGGTATAGTATTCTCCAGCGTCTCAAACAACTCGGATACGAGAACGAGGTTGCATCTTTTACCCCCCATAAGATCAGCTATACTGTAAAGCCCTCTCCGGTAAATCCAGACCGCTCAGTGACAAAGATTAGTTTTCGGTGAATATCATCTCCTGGGCTTGGGTTGGTTGTAGATCTAACGGAATGGATTCGGATTCGACCCGAAGGGCTCAACACCATTGCGAACTCAATGAGCAGAAAAGGTTGTTTAACACTCCCATTAACGTTTATGGGCGCTTCCAAACATGCCCACTACTTACGTGACGCCTCCATGGCAGAGCACACCGCCTTTGACCTTCTTCCACACGCAGCTGACATTGCCTAGGGACATGATCAGGGTTTCCGAAGGAACCTACCCGAATGATACAACATTTGGTCCTGCGGCTGCACAGCAGGTATACCCAGCACGGGCTACGCTCTCAATAACCCTTATTATGTATATATGCTTAGCCCGGCTCGCACGCCCCAGGGTTAGTAGATGACGTTAAGATACATTGCCTTCGGCCCTCAGGCTCAAATTTGAAAATTTGGAACTTGAGAATTCTATCACCCAGTATGAAAGTAAGTAGAAAATAAAGATCAGGAAGCAAAGTAACCACGATGCCACACCAGGTAAGCCGATAATCCTCGCACTCAGTTACGGGATGCAGAGGCAACTAGAAAGTGCAAACGACCTTCAAGATAACTTGACAACTCATCTGAAATCTCACACGCATTTTAACCCATACTTTTCAATCCAATCATGATACCTTTTCATCATCTCAGGTGTGATTTGCTTTCGAATCGACCTGGCAGCCTCCTCGAAAGCGATTTGTGGTACCTGGGGAATGCAATGAGAAATTCTGCCACCGTCAGGCAAGGATACGAGGTCTGACGTGGGGTGCATCAATGTCTTTTTGCATCGTCAACAGTGCCGCTTCTTGACAGAGCGCCGAAATTTCTGCTCCACTACATCCATCCGTCTAGGTCATCTCGGTCAACAAGCAGGCGCGCATGCATGGGTTGCTTGTACGAACCATGGCAGCGATTTTGGACACGTCGAACCCAGGTTCGACGCTCATCTTCCTCGTCCGAATACGCAAGATCTCTTTTCTGCCCTCTTGATCCGGTGGGCCAATGAACAAGATACGATCGAGGCGACCAGGTCGCATCAGCGCAGGATCCTTGACAATCAAAAAACAAAGCAACGCATTGAGAAATAGATCATGAAATCACAAGCGGGATGATCTCACCATGACATCGGGTCTGTTGGTGGCAGCAATGATCGTAACACCGATCAGTTCTTGGACCCCATCCATCTCGTTCAATAAGCTCGTGAGCACACCCTCGTGGGACGACACGGTCCCTCCATCCGAGTCTGATCGAGAGGTGCCGAGTGCATCGATCTCGTCCTACCACAAGGAGGCATGCGTCAACAGCCTTGTAACGTACGAGGCAGGGAAGGACAAACAAAAAATATGATGGATGGCGATGCTGCGCGAGCTTTCCTGAATATCTCACGCACCGCTCTCTCGGATTCACCGACATACTTGCTTAGGAGCTGGAGACGAGGTTAGACGTCGCGTACGAGAGAGGTTCTCGTCACCTGCCTCTGGTCCTTTCACAGCCACAAAGTTGACACCGCTCTCTGTTGCACACGCACGTGCGAGGACTGTCTTGCTGCATCCAGGCGGTCCGTAGAGCAGAAGGCCCTTGGGTGGGCGTACGCCTAGCCTCTCGAAAGCCTCCGGATGAAGCAATGGCCACTCAACGGCTTCACGCAGCTTCTGTATAGCGGCTGCCTGACCGCCAACATCAGAGTACCTGACCGGCGGTGTATCCAGGAAGACAGATCGCATGGCAGATGGGCGAACGCTCGGCAAGGCATCAGAGAGGTCTGCGATAGTGAGGAGATTCAGAGAAGAAGGGATCTTCGTTACGTTCGAACCCAATGCATTCACCCATCGTTTGATTGCAAGTGTGCCGGCTTCGCGAACGACTGCACTCAAGTCGGCTCCGACGTAGCCGTGTGCACGACCCGCGAGAACACGGAGGTCGGCTTGTGATATGGAATGAGGGGTCTTGGTAAGGAGAACCTCCAGGATTGCCAAACGCGCTTCGGCATCCGGTACACCTAATATAGCACGGAAGCAAAAGTAGTGAATATCAAAATCAGCGTCCACATGGTGCTGTGAATTTGTCCAGTGCGTACCTATCTCAAACTCCCTATCGAACCTTCCAGGCCGTCGAAGCGCCGGGTCAATTGAATTTGGCCGGTTTGTCGTTCCAATAACCACAACCCTTTCGATGGTACCTCGGTCTATTTCATCTTCCATTCCATCCATTATTGTCAACAGAGTCGCGACCACTCGCTTTTCAACCTCGCCGCCGGCGCCATCCTCGCGTCGAGGGACCAGTGCATCAATCTCATCCAAAACGACGATACATGGGCTTTTTGCACGCGCATTCCGAAAGACCTCTCGGAGTCGCGCTTCAGTCTCTCCATGGTATGCTGATGAGAGCTCAGGTCCATTGATAATAATCACGGAAGATCTCGTAGATGCCGCTATGGCACGTGCCAGATGCGTCTTGCCTGTTCCCGGGGGACCATGGAGCAATATGCCCCGCGGTGGCTTTAGACCTAGATAATCACATAGAAGGTAAGATGGATCGTGAGTATCTCCCAGGTATGACCCACCAAAATGCGCAAACAACTCCGGTCTCGTAAGAGGAATCTCGATTAAATCACGTATTTCCGCAATCGTTTTATTAAGCCCTCCGACCGTGGCGTAGGCATCAGATGGCGTTGTTTGCTCAAGAGTCTCAATGTCTGGCTGGAAAGGCACGCACATGCAAGCATCGTATTCAGGCTTCCAAGTCCGGAGAGTCCCGTGACAACCTACCTTGTGTGGATAGTCGACCTGATGATGCATTTCATTTTCCAGGATGCAGACGGATGTATCCCATCCCGTCGTCCACAAAAGGGGTTGTGAATGGAAGGACAGCAATTCGACTTCTTCGGTGAGAGAGCCGACAGGGTCACCTGTTCCAGGTGGACGCACAGAGATGAAATCGATGGAGAATCTCCGAGGTTGACCTTCATATGAAACTTCCACAATCTGGGAAGATGTGATAAATTTTAGTCCAACTAAACCACGTTCAAATGAAATGTGTTAGCATGCCAGCCACAACGGGTCATATGGTGAGTGTATTACATACCGAGATGTTCGCGCAGTAAAATTGCAAGCCAATCTCTGCGTTTCCCCGAGTCACGCGCGCCAGTCTGGGTACTCTTAGTTGACTCTCTCAAACTTTCTCGCAGACAAATGTATCCAGCTTCTCGGGCATCACATAGTGATGGCAGGAACGAGTTGCCCTTATTGGTGGGTTTTCCGGGCAAGGGAAAAATTTGGACCTGGCTGGCTTCCTCAAGGCGCGCAGTAAGGAACAGCGAAGGAGATAACAAAACACCTGGAGGGAAGAAATGCCCATCACCACGGGGTCAAGTTTAGCAACACCATGGCATGATGATCACACAATGCGGTACGTGCCATTCTGTGAAACGTCTGTAGACGGCCACAAGACCCCAACTGCGAAGTCCTGTCATGCGGGGGAAAATGAGTCTTTCGAAAATACCATGGTGGTAGCGGCAACGTATTTCCAGCCCCGCCCTTTTCTTACCTTTTTTGCATTGCCGTTATCTACCTGCGATAAGGCAATCACATCGCCAGAGCACAACTTCAGGGGTTTCAAGTTATCTGGATGGATGATAATGCGCTTCGCGCTACGCGATTCTCCCTCGGCAGCCTCTGATAAGGAGACAGTAAATCTCGGAGTAGACATTTGCTTCGTCGAAGTTATCGAGGACTGGACCCGGACGTGTATGTCGCAATGATTATCTGGAGTTCTCGATACCCTCTTTGCGATTGCCAGTGCTGGTCACTCAAAGACTGCCAGGGCCGAACTTTGTAGGACCTGATTCCTGTCAAGAAATATATCCCCGATAACAAAAAAGTTGGAATCGATAGGGCCCAGCGGAGTAGAAGTTTGCAATGGACGTGGATATGATCTTTGAACCCGCATGCTCAGAACTTGATGCATAGATTGGGTTCATGTTATCTGCCCACGGCATTTGCCGGTCTGCCACATCCAAGACTTCACAATTTTCCTGGATGATGCTTGTTGCTCTCATCAGAAATCATTTATCATGCTGACAAGGCATCTCTTGGCGTCGTATAGACTTGTGGAGCTATAATGCGGCTTGGACGGGATTCCCGCGGGTATGCAATGGCAGCTTGGCGAGGTTCCGTTTGTTTTCAGCCACCGCAACGCTTGAACGGCAAGGTCACTAGTGGTAGCTACAAGGAGCCATCAAACTCCCGTTTGTACGCCTATCTTTTTACTCTCAGAGGCACACTAAACCAGTGCGGCTGCGTGCAAAGCTAGGCTGCCAACGTGCCTTCGCCACTTGGCCGTCCTGCTCGGAATCACAGTGAAAATTCACGTCGAGCTCTTTTAATCAGATCTTTGCGCCCCCAGATTGTGGCAGGAATGTTGCGGCATGCCGTGCTACCCCGCCACTCTACCACTCTACTTGCGCTGCCAACACAGCGCGTCTTCCTCATGTCTATTTCGGAGAGTATCCTGGGGAAACATGTGGCGCACAATACGCACAAATGAAGCTAGTCCCAAGTTGAAGTATCTGGAATGGCTCCGAACGTGTCAAGGGAATGAATTCACGGCATGCACGCTTCACCTTTCCCCACACTTTTTCGAATCCGCTCCGAATCACCATCTCCGTATTCGGAGCTTCGGCGCAAGTCATGTCACAGGACTTGATCCAAAGTCTTCTGATTGTCGACTTGACGACAACGCCGACCATATGCCTGGAACTGATTTCGCACAGCATTTTGTACTACGAGCTCAACGTTGGCTGGTTGGCCGCCCAAATTTGAAGGCCCGTATCGGCACGCGGCCGCTCGTGAGCATGAATGCGCGATAAATTGCGCATTTCGTGGCGCCTCATCTGTTTAGCAGAAAACGACTTTCGCGGCAACTTAACCTAGCCTGCCATGACAGGCTTGGTCAGGTACGTGCGCACTATACAAGCCAGTGACAGGTCACGAGGCACATCATGACTGGGGCGCAATCATGATGCCAGATTGGCGTCACACACTAAACGTTATATTCCCCACAATAAGCTAATGAACATGTGTGGCCAGGATCAGCAGTGGACGGGAAAATGGACACTGACAAAGAACATTTGTGGCTGGAAGTGCGCAGCCGGCAGCCCCCCAAAAGCGGTGAAAGACGTGCCCGGTGTCGTAGCAGGACCCCAAGGTCAGATGGTTCCAGTACGTTCTTTACTTGGCTACGGCCGCCCTTCATCGATCCGAATCAACTCATCGACTCAGCTGTCACATCGCTATCGTAAGGACATTGATTGTGTGCTTCTCATGTTTTTCTGTAAATGACAGTTTTGCACACCGTGAGACCCAGTGGAAGCCCTCAATGACGTCGGATAAATTGATTCATCTCGGCAAGTTGTGGGACCTTAACGGTACCAATGGGCGTTGATAGCATCGCAAGGCCGTGCTGAGAAAAGACCCGACTCAAAGGTACATACTCTTACAGTACGGATCATGGCGCAGGTACACCCATTTGGTTCCGTATTTTCGAGGGCGCGGTCGATGAGCCAATTTAATTTGACATTGGCGCAAAACAAGCTCGGGTATGGGGCAGCCGATGCCGTGCCGACATTATAATACGATGACGCGGTACTACTAGATCAGGGTTTCAACTATCTTTGTTCCGAATGGTCAGGGAAGCTGCAAATAGTCAAGATGTTCCAGATCAGCGCACAGGCTTTTACAGCGCTCTTCTGATAAAGAAAATCCGATTTCAGCCACATGACAAACACGGACAGAGGACTAGGAAAGCGCAACGTGCACGGCCGATAACTTGAAGGTACAGCAAGTTGGCGTGTGGGACCCTTTGATCGCATGCCTAGTAAGTTGGCTAGGACGGATATGGATGACTACGTATTGTTTTTTTCGACACGTTCATTGGGTCTCCGGTGCTCAAAACCTATAAAACCAGGTGGCTGGGCACACCGTCCCCCCACCTTTATTCCCCTCTACACGGTCCTTTTGTTTCCTCCCGTGTCATCCCCGTGTCGAGCATGTGCAGACAAGTAGCGTGAGGACCATGGTCGTCGCCGCTAAGTGCCACTTGAAACTAAGAGCCGATTTACAGAGAAGGAACGCTTTGGCTAAAATGTGGTGTACGGTGACGATCCATTTCGTTGTCGACGCAGAGGGAGCTAAACCGACGTGTAGCACTTTCAACGACACCTCGTCGTTGCGATCATGGACTGTGACTCCGCGCGATGTGAACGCAGTTATCGGCATCCGCCCAATTGTAGGCACCCGAACTGTACCAAGGTGGGTACTGGTCGCATGTCCGTGGAAAACGGTGCCTGACGATGATGGCGCTGAAAACAGAACTTTGGCGACGAGATACAACGATCCATAGACGATGTCAACGAGTTTTGCTTCCAATGCCGGATGGCGATGAGCCGGCGGCGCTGATAATCACCTCATTCCACGTCTTCACTCGTCGCCATCCCAATCAGATTAGCATGATCGCACCATATACCTGTATCATTGCATGTTAATAGTGACATATTAGGAGCCATATACTCATTCGGATACGCCAAGGGGGTATCTGACTAGCTCCAAAAGCGGCGCACCGGTGGTTACGCGCGGTGATTTGCCAGACCCCGAGGTCTCGTGATGTTACATGGTTCCTTCCGTGTCCGCATGACCAGCCACGTAGTCAACCAGATAAACCAGAAAACAACTCAACAGAGCGGAGTAACTTATCAACCCCCGCCGGAATCAAATATCGGACTTGAGACATGACGATATGCGACACATACAGGTCCCAATCTCACCCTCGGCGAGAAAAGCTGAGCAAGACTTCTCTCTATGATGTCACCTCGGTTACTATAGGATAAGCAAGGTTCGATCAGCTATTGCTCATGGTAACACTAATCGGCGCGGAAAGAAGGTGGTTGTCCATTCTTCAGTGCCTGGAAAGGTAAACGAGTTCCGGTTTCCCCCAGCAACTAGACCACGCAACGTTTCAGGTATAAAATATGCAAGTTGTCTATTTGCAGTCGGTACAATGGATTAAACTGGTTGATGGACGTTGCCACCAAGACCCCAAGCTCCTCGGAAGCATTTAGTGTGGGTGGTTCTTGTGGTACTCTGACAAACGTATGAGGATAGCCGCGGATCAGCGTAATGAACTGCTTACTCAGGTGCACTAGATGAAGGCAGTGTTTTATCAGCACTCATTCCGAGTACGTAGCGATAAATACGTACTATTATAGTCCATGGTGTAACCAACACCAAAGAAGAACAGGATTGCGAGACCAACACGGTTCAAGGCCTTCTTCTCGGGGTCAAAGGTGGCTGGTGGTGCCCGGCCTTTGGGGAGTTTGGAATAAAAGTTCACCAAGGGTGCGAGACCCTCCCCAGAACCTGCAGACTAGAATAAAAAATGGTTAGGGACGGAAATGCCCACCAGTGAGGACATACGAGGTGAGAAGGGGTCGCAATTTTGGGTGGAATGAGACCCGTGAACTGGCGGCGAACGAGAGTGGGCAACATGACGGACTTTGGTAGTTTCAATACAGGCAGAACAGCGGGATGGGTCGGGAACACTGTTTGTGTCTGTTTGTTGTTGTGTATCCCACGATCACGCGCTCGCCTCCACATTACGAATGTGTGGACCAAGTCAAAGCAGAACAATAGCAAACTTGGTTCAATTGACCACCGGGAACGACTAGAAAAGCCGGTCTGTCGTGAATAGACTCGCATTCAATTCTTTCTAACTTGTGATCATGATTTCAACATTCACTGCCCATGTCCTCGCCGCGCTCTTCGTAACTTCTTATGTCGGTTCAATATACATCTCCAAGGATGCACGACTTTCCTTTTCCAACACCAAAGTAGACCTTGACTATGGATTCGTGAGGCCCAAGCTCCAGAATGAACGTTGGAGGGATGACCCAGACGTAATTCGAGCGCGTCTCGTTGCTGTTAGCTGCGCGACGCTCATTTGTTGCATGATCGTGTACGCATTGGTGTTTGTCGACGCAAAAAATGTATGTGTTTAATCGTGGTTCTGACCCGGTCAACTAACGATACCAGTCTTGGACAGCGCTGCAAATGACCGTCAATTACCTTGGCTGTACCTCCACCAGCATTCTCCCACACCTCATAACCCCTTTACTCTTTCTGGGACCACTCTATGCACAATTCGTGTGTGAGACACTGCCGGGTCAGTGTAACTGGTCTTTTCAGGAAGATCTCTCCTTTTTCTTCTCCATTGTGGCCATACGGAATTATTTAGTTGTGCGTGGTTAAATGGTATCTACGACGGCACTGCATTGACATATGAATGCCCCTATGCACGATAAAGGCTCCCATTACGGAAGAAGTCGTCTTTCGAGCATGCGTTCTTACTGTGTACCACCTGGCGCAGGCGTCGAAGATACGTATGATTTTTCTAAGTCCCCTGCTATTTGGGGCAGGTGAGGATTCCCCAAGCAAACACTTGACCACGAGCTTACCTCTTTTGACACACAGCCCACGTCCACCATGCTTGGGAGACATACAACAAGTATGGATGTACCTCAGCAGCCCTGAAACGCGCCGTGATTGGCACCGGTGAGATACTTTCGGACGGTATGGGCATGAGCCACCTTGCTGACCATCGACGTGGCCTAGTGTTTCATTTCACCTACACGAGCATTTTTGGTTTCTATTGTTCGTATCTTTTCCTGCGCACAGGTTCTATATTCCCGCCGATCACAGCGCACATATTCTGCAATATTATGGGTATTCCTCAGCCTGGCTCTGATATCAACGAGAGACCGGATCGGAAATTAGGTGAGTGTCATTATTTGGTGTTCATCACGGTGATGATGACGCCGCAGAATAGCCACTAGCGTTGCCTACTTTGTTGGGATTGTTGGCTTTGTGTGTGCGCTGGGTGGGTGGACGTCCACGGAGGGAACCTTGTATTGGAACTAGAGCGATATCTATTTGACGCTGGTTCGTCGCCATTATTATAATAGGGATGTATGGAGCGTCTAGTGCCAGATAAATGGGGATATGCTTTTATACGTTGTGATGATGCCCACTCACGTGATGACACCCTCGTACCGTCTGATTTTCATCGATTTATAGCCATCACAACCAGCTGGCAGCTGGCTTGAACAACGTTGCCCTCCTCACTGACCGGGTCTGTTCAGTTCCATCATTATCGGGTCAAATGCCCCATAAGCGAGCAAAAGGACCCGTAAGGGAACGAGAGAAAGCGCGACGGTACGCACGCAAGCCACACTGGTCTCCGAGTCACCTTTTCACTCAACGATGCCCGACTCACTTTTTACAGCGCAACCGATTTAGCCCCCACGATCTCAGTCGAACAAGAGCCTATTCCGAAGTCGGTCTCACGGGTTCTCGACGCTGCACAAATCAGGCGAGAATATCGGAGGAAGAAGCGCCAACGCGATGGCGCCAGTAACTCAGACGAGGACGCCTTTGTACGCAAAAAGAAACGTCACGATGCAACAGATGTGAAATACGGGGCCACTACGGCGCTTAAGATCAACCCAAGTGAAACGGTTGCTCAGTTCAACAGGTGAGCGACGTGATATGAAATGGTGATGATGCATGCGTTGTCAACACGAACCCATTTTTCATTGTTGAACAGACGTGTGGAGAACAGTATAGTACCCCTCATTAAGACTGCGCTCCGGCAGTCATCTGCGCAGGCGCGTAGAGTGCGGAGAGAAGAAGCGGCACAGGAATCCCTAAAGCGGAGCAAACATGGAGACAATGCCCGTCCACCACGTCTGGAAAGCTCGAAGAGGGGCTCAGATCCTCCGCCGACCTCCGTTGTTGACGACCATCCGAATGTAGCCAAGGAATTCCAAGTTGCCTCGACGTCTGCTCCCCGCCGGCTCAACGATATTGCGCAAGAGCCCCCAGTTATCAATAAACTTCCCCGTGGAGCGGCAAAGAGCGATGCGACCTCGTCAGGAGTATTAAGTATGGCTCAAAAGGCTATGATGGTGGAGGAAAGGGACAAGGCCATCAGACATTACCGAGAATCGAAAGCAAGGAAACTGCGCGAAAGCGGCGGCGTAAAGCGCGACGGATGATTGGATGCTAGCTACCGAAGAACTACCATAACTGGATCCTTCATTCTCCACGACCATCCGGCCCCCCGTTAGTAGCCTCATATTTCGGGTAAAAAAGCAGCCAACCCTAGTCAACCCTCGGTCTGTATATTGCGCATCGGTCGGCGATCTATACGGTGTCCCTATTTTTACCTCTTGGAAGAATACGATTGGGTTCGCTTTCCCGCCGCGTCACGGGTCCCTTCCGATGCGCCTGGACCACCCTCGCCACGAATGACTCAGTCACTCGTTTATAGGCCCCGCCACTCGCACTTCTGGTATTACACGTACTGATTTCCGTTTCCACTCTATGGCCGAGTCGCGGGCTTCGGGTACCTAAATGGCAACGTTTCATCTGTTCCGTCGATGGCGGATACATTGGCGATGCAAGCTGATGTTGATTAGACTTTCCTGGAACATAGCGTCATTGAAACGGGATGTTTTACGGCAACTCTCAGACCCCCACTATCATCAGATATGATCGAACCCTCGTTTCTGGAACGCGTCATGGTGAGCAGACTTGAACAGAGTTGGTGGCTCATCAATACATGGACCCGATGAAATTGATGATCAATGTTCCAGTCCTGGGGCAGTATAGCGACCTTGGCTCACTGCAGCTGCGGTAAACAAGGGCTTGTGCCTTTGTCTGCCCGATCCGTCCTGCGTGTTGGTATAATACCCGCTTGGACTCCGGAGGTGCATACGGCTGATATGAGGTATCTTGATGCCTTTTCCGGCATCTTCGGGAAGCCTGCAAATGCAGTGCGATCTGACGTCGTTGTATTCCGCGGCCTCTTTTATAGATCGAGGTCTCGTTGATGGGTTTCCCGCCGCGACTCTTCCACACCCACCGTCCTATCGAGTGGGACGACGACCAACGCCATGGCTGATACCGAAAAACAACCGTCGCTGCCACCACGCAAGTCGAGCTGCGAGGAGACGAGATGCGACCCCTCTCCACGAAACAGTACGCTGCAGGCCGAGACACCCATGCTACCGGCCGCAGACGACAACGTGAACAGCAGACCCCGGGCTTGGTTGGCCGTCTTTGGGGGGTTCCTCGCCCTCTTTTGTTCCTTTGGACAGCTCACGGCGTTTGGGACGTTTCAAACATGGTACTCGGCTCACCAGCTCGCATCCACGTCACTGTTTAGCATATCGTGGATAGGCTCGTTACAGTTGTGGATATTTTTCTTCATGGTGCGTCCACTGCTCGTTTGAAGTGGCGCGTCAGTGACCGTGGCGTCCTAGGGTGGGCCTATAGGTTGTTTTTTTGACGCGTACGGACCCACACCCCTACTCTGTTCTGGATCCGCCTTTCTGGTGTCCAGTCTTGTCCTGACCAGCATCTCTGTGCAATATGTTCACTTTTTACTGGCGCAAGGTGTTTTATTCGGGTTGGGCGTCGCTATGCTGTATGGTTTGTCTTGTGTTGCCCGAGTGCCTATTTGACCGTGTTTCAGTTTTTACCCAACAATGGCCTGCGTGGCGACGCACTTTAGCGACTATCGTGCGACTGCTATAGGCATCGTGTCAGCTGGATCTGGTTGCGGTAACGTCTTTCGCCCTCGTGGTGCGAATCATGGCTGAACTGGGCTCAGGGGGAGTCGTTTACTCCATCATGCTTCGTTCCCTTTTCAATAGGGTTGGGTTCGAATGGGCGGTCAGGATCTCGGCATTGATGACCGGTGTCCTCTGTGTGGTGGGCATTCTGACGGTGAGGCGGCGACGTCCTACGAACAAGCGAACGAGGGGGTTATTGTTGGAAGCGCGAGTGATCAAGGACCGCCGGTTTCTCCTGCTCGCCGCGGGGTCCTTTTTTGTATGCTTGGGTGTGCCTGCATCTCCCGCGTTGCCCGCATCTGCGACTGATCACCCACTTAGGCATCTTCATGCCCTACTTTTACATTGCCGATTACACGGAATCGCTCCACGACTCGTCGAAAGCCGGGTTCATGGTCCTCTCGATCATGAACGCGGGGGGCGTCTTTGGGCGCATCGCACCCGCCTGGTTGTCCGACAAGATAGGCCGGTTCAATCTGCTGTGCCCTTCTGCGTTTTTGGCGGGACTCGCGTGCCTCGTCGTGTGGCTGGTAGGCAAGGACCCGGTGACGATCACCGTGTTCGCCGCGGTGTATGGGCTCTTTTCGGGTGCGTTCATCTCGGTGGTGACCCCGTGCGTCGCGCAGATATCCGAGGCGCGGGAGATGGGGACGCGTATTGGGGCGTTGTACACCTTGGTTTCGGTACCGTACGTGGTATTATGTGTGCGCTGTCGCGCATGTCTCAGGTTGAACTGACGTGCGTTCCCGTCGCAGGTCGCTGTTTGGGGGGCCGATCGCAGGGGCGCTGGTGCAACGCCAACATGGGGTGTACACCGCCAGTATCGCACTTGCGGGCTCGAGCATGATACTAGGCTCGGTGTTTTTATTGATATCGAAATTGATGATCGACCGGCGGTGTCTAGAACGCGTCTAGAACGCGGGACTGGGCAGGACCATGACGCATTTGTGCTCTCTTTGTTCTTTCACGGATTGGATTACGAACACCTATATTTGTGTAGCATCAATGTAGCCTGTATCTCCAAAACCACACACACACACACACACGCATGCCCAAAAGGAATATCTATAGAGACGTGGATGAGATGTGTATTGCAGATGGCACGATTATAAGCGAAGACCGAGAGCGACGAACATAGGCTAAAGAAAAAAAAGAAGGGGATCATGCGTCAAGAAAGGAAACGGGGAACCCGAGATGGAATGAGCGTGTCAAAAAAAGAGACGAGGCTAGACGATGGGTAAATGACAGGGTTGTGTGTGTATTGTATGACGTGCGTAAACGGTCCCTCTAAATGGATGACGTATAACACTAGAAGGTTTCTTCTTCCTCGACGGTAGCGGCCGGGGTGGCATTTTCTGGAACCTCGAACCCATCCTGGGCAAGTGTTCAGTCAAAGGAAGGGGGATGAATGGGGAACGCGTAATCACCTCGGTCGAGTAGAGAATCCGTTGGATTTCCCTAAGCGTGTTGTCGTCCTGACCAGCTGCTTCGAGCGCCTCGACCTGTTGTTGCACGAGAATTTCGATGTCGCGAAGCTGGGACAGGGCACGTGAGCAGGAAGCGCGGACAAGACAGATATGGTGAGGGGGGGGGCTTCACCTTGGCAAAGTAAAAGTCGCGTTCCTTTTCCAGACCTTCCATGTGGGTGGACATGTCGCGGAGTTGGGCTTGGAGGGTCTGGAGGGCTTCGTTGGGCTGTGTTGAGCCTGCGCGGTGACCGCTGATGGGGGTCTTTCCGCCGGACCTGCCTGTTGCGCCAAGACCGCTGGTACTTCGAGGACCGGAGAGGGGTGCGATGGTGGCGGGTGTGTCTGTGGGGGCGCCTTTCCGTCGTGCGACGGGGTCGTAGCTCTGACCGCCATAGTTTGAGTCCCAGAAGCGCTTCATCCACTGCAAGAATTCGAGGTTGTCTCTGCCCATCCGGGGTCACGATCTGGACATCGATGGGGTGGATGAACGAGTACGCACTGCATTTTGCATTTGACGAGCTTTTCGATGAGAATGGGCTGTACGGACGTGAGTGGGGTCGCTCGACACAACACGAGCGGACAGACCTTGTCGATCTTTTTGGCCTTGAATGCGTTTTGCAAGACTTTAAAGTTGGCGATGAATTCGTACTCGTGTTTCGCGTTCATCTTGACGCGGGTCATGGGGACATCGCCTGGACATGAGTTGGGATGGCAAAGAGAGCGGGATCTGTGGGGGGATCGCACCGTAGATGGAGTCGAGTATTTGGCAGTAGGCAGCGCCTGTGCCGCACTGTTCGACCTTTGTGTAGTTGAGCTGGAGAAGTTCGTTGACCCAAGCCAACAAATCTGTGCGGGAGACGGCTGCCATGGTGGATCGAGGTAGAAAGAGAAAAAAAAAGTTGTTGTTGTTGGCTTTTTTCGGCAGAAACGGTGTCCCTTTTACGATGCCACCCATCACGCTCATGATCACCCCCGACGTGTCCGCCCGCATCGTCCGCTGGGCACGACGCACGGACCTCACCGCCCTCTGTCTCACGTGCAAGTCTCTCCAACACCATGCAGAGTCCAAATTGTACCAGGTCATCATGTCCGCCAACACGCACGTCACCTTTCGTGCCTGCCAGTCCATCCTCGCCCAGCCCCGTCTCGGTCCCCTCGTCCGCTCCTTTTGTTTCTTGCCAGACACCCGACGCGACATCCCCGCCCAGTTCTGGTCCACCCTGCAGCGGGCCCTCTCCAAGATGCGCGCCCTCGAGCACCTCTTTCTCCAAGACCCCGCCTTTGCGAACGGCTGGGTCCTCGGCGACATTCCCCACATCCCCTTTCAGCTCGTCGAGGCCAGGCTCCTCTTTGACTGGGACGCCCATCTCGTCAAGTTCCTCGAGAGCCAAAACAAACTCAAAAGCCTGCACACCATTGACGGCCCAAACGAGTCCGCCTTCTTCCTCGAAGCAGGCAGTCTCTCCGAGCTCCGCACCTTTGACGGCCCCCTCGCCGCCGCACACCACATTGTCCACGTCGGCGCGTCCCTCACCCATCTCCAAGTCGTGCTGGACAAGAACTCAGAGCTCGACGTCTTGGCATTCATTCCCTCCCTCGTTCGTCTCGCTTCTTCGCTTCGGGCCCTGAGCATACTCCACCTACCAGAAGCGCTCGCCATCGATGTACTCCGATCAATTACAAAAGCGTGTCCCCAACTCCGTCATATTGGCACGATCCCTCTCCCTCTCCCTCGCTACGTAAGCCGGTCCCCCTTTTGAGCCTTCCCCCATCTGACTCGCTCCCAGTCACATCGCTTCCACGCCGCACTCATGGCCATGCTCCACCTCCGAGTATTGGAACTCGATGTCTCTACGTGGTCTCCCCCCGCAACCGGTATAGTCCAGCGTGCAATCGCCGCTGAATTGCGCATATATGCGCCTTTGGTCGAGTACATCTGTTTTTGGTCAGGTGCCACGCGAACGCTCTGGAGCATCGACGGAAATGACTGGTCGTGTCATTCAGAAACCGGCCAACACTCGCAGTTTGACGCCCTCTGGAAAGCCAAATGATGCGGCTTTACGTCGCACCGGTCACGGTGGGTACCGGTGCCCGTGTACGCGTTGCTCCCCGCTGGAGCAGATCTGACATGGTGATGTTGATTGGTAGCGTAGATACGCCAGTCATTATGTATCAACACGGAGCTTTCTCAGTGGGGCATCATCATCCCTGCACACGTCTGGCGCTCGCCGCGTGGCCTATCGCATTCAAACGGTTCACCATAAAACATGTGGGTGCTGCGCTGCAAAAACGTGTTGCATACCCAAAATAGGGCCGGGTCAAGCCATCTTGGGCGAATCAAGGCAAGCTGATCACACCTTGATTGGTTGCGCTGATAAACCACGAAGAGTCATCATGCTAGATTCCCGTTCATCTCTCCAACCACGCCTTCGGTAATATCCGCCTAGCCAAATCGTCATCGTCCCTGTCAAGCCAGCGCCGCTTGACTCGACATGATTTAAAGCCCGGCTCCTTCCAACAAAAACGCGTCCCCCTATGCACTATCAACGAACGCTCTCTTCCTCCTCGATGGCCCCTTCAGAACGGTCGATATCCTCTGGCTCTTCCAATGCCTCCCCACCACAGAACCTTGTCGCGCTGCCTTCCATGACGCACTCGCTCGCCGCCCTCCCGACCATGTCCACCCTGCCCCATGACATGATGCACTACAACGCCGCGGCGCACAGTAGAGCGAGGGTGGGTGCCTTGGCTGTACGCGTCTTTATGCGCTCACGCTTGGTTTCAGATGGAGCATGCACTCCAAAAACAAAGGCAGCAGGGTGCGGTACACGCCGCGCTCAACGTGAGTATCGCCCTTGTGTGTGTGGCGCATCTGGTCCTGATCTTCCCAAAGGCGTATGACGTGCGACGTTCGCCCAGTCCAGCATTGTCCGAGGACGCCCAGATCACCGTTCGAAGACAGCAAGCAAAACAAGCCAGTGTACGTTTGGTCGATTGTATTGCCTTGCACGCGCGAGATCTGACGATCCATTTGGCTCCTAGTCACGCGACCGCAGATGAACTTTTTTTTTTTTATATTGCAGCCTCGTTACCACATCTGCGCTGAGCGCAATGCATCGGAAGACGTGTACACATTGGGCATCCTACTTTATCTCGGCAGAGGGTTTAATTTTGGGATTAAGTTATACCGCTTTCTTTCGTTGAGCCAAAAAAAGTACCCAGTTGGTACACACGACGCGTTTCATTTGTCTACAAGGTTTTTTTATCCATCTGTATCGACCACACCCTCTTCATCTTACATAGAGTGACACTGCATTGTTTTCTTTTAGACGTTTCTATACATGTTTTGTGCTCGAGACCCTCGGAACGATGCCACGGCTAGCTGATACGCGCGGATCCTGGGCTGGATTGTGCACAAAGGACGTCGTGAAAGACGGATCGCCGTGGCGCGAGATCTCAGCGACGCCGAGTGCCTGATAAACGTCAACCCATCACGGACGAAGGGGCCCACGTTGCGGAAGGAACATGAAACAGACAATCCAATAAGAGGCCACGAGGAGTGGAGCGCGTAGCGACCACCACGATCAGTGGGTGGCCGCATGCGGTGATAGCCTTGGACAGGCGTGGAGACTGGGGAGGGGGGGGGAACGGGGTACATCTCCGGGGC